>PVJS01000657.1:74883-120272 GCA_004027185.1 Glis glis | reverse complement strand
TTCTCTCTCTCTCCCTAGCGAGGCCCTCCGCAACTTCGTGAGACCCGGTTTCAAAAATAAAGCATAAAAAAATAGGGCTGGGGGCGTAGCGCGGAGGTAGAACGCCCCTGCGTTCAATCCCCGGTACCGCAAAAAAAAAAAAAATAAATAAAATAAATTATTACTGATACATTAGCTTCTTTTCTTTTTATTTTTAGTTAGTTTTAATAAGATTAAATATAATTTAGTTTTAAACTATTTCATGTATGGTAATATCCATATATGAAAAAGCATATCTGTTGATTGATCTTACCTATTATAACCTTATACTTTTATCTGTCTCTCTCAGTAGGAGGATTTGTGGGATATTATAAATTGAGGGACATTTTTGATAGAAAGACTTTTGGTTGATTGTTTACTTCTTCGTTGTTTAGAATTGCCTGAAATTTTTAATAATGAATATATGTATTTTAAAAATAAATGTATTTTAAAAATAAATCACTAATATATTCAAATATCTCAAAATAGCATTCCTTTTTCTGACATATTAAAGCATTACAAAGCCAGGTATGGTGGCACACATTTGTAATCCCAGTACTTGGGAGGCTGAGATAGGAGGATCCAGGTTTGCGCCAGCCTAAGCTACTTAGTGAGGCCCTTCACAACTAAGTGAGACCCTGTTTCAAAATAAAGAATAAAAAAATAGGTCTGGGGGTGTAGCTCGGAGGTAGAATGCCCCTGGGTTCAATCCCCAGTGCTGAAAAAAAATAAAAAATCAAACATTACAAAATATAAAATGGAATGAAAATAGGTAATTAAAATAATCATGGATTAGAATTATTCATTTAGATAAAAGTAAAGTCACCGATCACCAGTATCAGGAATTAAATAGGAGCTATGGCTACAGATCGTGAAGCCATAAAAAAGATAGTTTCATTAAATACTTGGCACAACTTTGTGCTCATAAATTCAACAGCTTACATGAAATGGACAATTTCTCAAAGCCAAAAACTCAACCAAGATGAAAGATGTAATCTGAATAGTCCAAGAAATGCTGACAAAAATTGAATTCATAATTAAACATCTCCCCAAAAGGAATCTCCAGGACTGCATACTTTCACTGGACAAATCTATTGAACACTGGAAGAAGAATTAATACCATTTTACATAATTTTCTCCAGGAAATAGAAGAGAAAGCACTTTTCAATTCATTTTATGAGACCAATGTTGTCCTGATACCAAAATCAAACAAACTCAGTAGAAAAAAAAGTCCCACAAACAATATGTCTTATATACTTAGTTGCAAAAATACTCAAAAAAATTTACCAAACTGAATTTTACAATGTAAAAAAAATTACATTCCACATTACTATCAAATAGATCTGTTACAGGGATACATGGCTAGTTTAATATTGAAATATAAATTAATGTAATTCACCATACTAACAAAAACAAAAATAAAACTGATATGCTCACATCAATTAATACAGAAAGAATATTTGACAAAATTAACACATATTCATGAACAAAAAACTCAGGGCAAGTCAGGAATAGAGGAGAATTACCTCAATTTTATAAAAATCACCTATTTAAAAAACCTGCTAACATTCAACTTAAAGACAAAATGCTTTCCTCCTAAAATGTGGAACAAGAAAATAATGAATATTCTCACCAATTTTAACATAGTACTGGGAATTCTAGCCATTGAAATGAGGCAAG
The DNA here is from genome assembly GCA_004027185.1 of Glis glis. Lineage (NCBI taxonomy): Eukaryota > Metazoa > Chordata > Mammalia > Rodentia > Gliridae > Glis > Glis glis. The sequence continues at coordinate 118,574 of PVJS01000657.1, read as the reverse complement.
AAAAATATAAGACATTGAATTGAAAAAGAATAAGTCAAACTTGTCATTATTTGCAGATGACATAATCATGTACATAAAATGCCAAAGAATCTACAGAATTACTCCTAGAACTGATAAGTGAGTTCAACAGGGTTGTAGCATACAAGATCAGTGCAAAAAATTAATCGTACCTCTGTATATCAACTACGAACATTTCAGAAAGTGAAATTTAAAACACAAGACCATTTGTAATTACTACAAATAAATGAAATACTTAGGTATAGATCCAGATATGTACAAGATCTACTTCCTGAAGATGAAGAAATACAAATGAAGCCAATCTAGGAAGGCCTAAATAGACATATTATGCTCATAGGTTAGAAGGCATAGCAAAAGTGTCAATTTTCCCTACATTGATCAATATGTTCAATAAAGTTCCTTGAACTATTCCAGTATATTTTTTGTAGACATAGGTAAGCTTACTCTAAAATATATATGTAAAGACACAGGCTGCAGAATAGGTAAACAGTGTGTGCGTGTGTGTGTTGCGTGTGTGTGTGTGTGTGTGTATGGTACTTGGGATTGAAACCAGGGGAATCCTACCTCCAAGCTACACCCCCAGTCCTTTTTATTTTTTTGTTTTGAAACAGGGTCTTCCTAGGTTGCTGAGAGTCTTGCTGAATTGCTGAGGCTGTCCTCTAACCTGTGATCCTCCAGTTTCAGTCTCCCAAGTACTAGGATTGTAGGCCTGTACCACCACACCCAGCAAAATATGAAATGGCAAATATCATATGATTTTACTTACATGAGGTACCTAGAATAACCAAGTTCATAGAGACGGAAAGTAAAATAATGGTTACCAGGAGCTGGTCAAAAGGAGCAATACAGAGTTATTGTTTAATGGGTACAGAGTTTCACTTTGGGGTGATTACAAGGTTTAGAAGATGAATAATGGTGATGGTCACAAAAGATGAGTGTCTTTAATGCCATTGAACTGTACACTTAAAAAGTGTTAAAATGTTTAAAAAGTTGTCATGTATATTTTACCACAATAAAGGCACAATTGAACAGAAAAAAAAGTGAACCTCAATCTAACCCTCCTGCCTTATACAAAGTTAACTCAAAATGAATCATGGGCTTAAATGTAAAAACATAAAGGCTCTTAGAAAAAAATAGGCAAAAATCTTCAGAATCTATGTCTACCAAAGGTGCTCTGCCTTGATCCCCAAACCATCATCTATAAAAGAAAATATATTGATAAATCAAATTTCATAAAAATTAAAAGTTATATTCTCATGTGAAAGGTATGAACAGACAAGCTACAGATTGGGAGAAAATTTTATGATCACATACCTGATATATTCGACCTATAAAGAACTCTCAAAATTCAATAGTAAAAAATTAAAATAAAACAATCCAAATAAAACGTATGAACACGAGATAAGAACAGACATTTCATTGAAGAAGATATACAGATGGCAAATACGCTCACACAAAGGTGCCCAATGTCATTAGACATTAGACAAATTCAAACTGAAGCAACAACGAGATGTTTGCAAATACCCATCAGATGGGATGAAATAGGAAATAGTGACAATATCAAATGCTGATGAGGATACAGAAAAACTCAATAAACCCACATTTTGTTGATGGGAATGGAAATGGTACAGCCACTCTGGAAAACATGTTGGTAGTTTCTTATAAAACTAAATATGCAGCCACACGTGGTGGCACACACCTGTAATCTCTGCTACTTGAGAGGCTGAGGTGGAAGATTGCAAGTTCAAGACCAACTTGGGTAATTTAGCCCAGAAACTAAGACCAAATAATGTGGGGTGTGTGTGTGTGTGTGTGTGTGTGTGTGTGTGTGTGTCTGTGTGTGTATGTTACTTGGGATTGAATCCAGTGGTGCTGTACAACTGTGCTACATCCCCAGTCCTTTTATTTTTTTTTAAATTTTGAGACTCGCTAAATAAAACAGACCAAATAATGTTATGTGCACATATACATGTATCACTATGACTTACTTTATTATGCACAGGGAAGAAGGAGGGAAGGGAAAAGGGAGATATGGAGAAGGAAATAGACCAAATAATGGTGTACATATAAGAATGTACCACTGTGAATCTCAAAATCATGTACAACTACAATATACCAATAAATATTATTTTTAAAAGGAGTTAAATATATAAAGTGTTACATGTTAGAAATGCCTGGCCCACAGAAAGTGCTCTTCAAGTGTTAGATTTTATTATTATGTTTTTGTTTTTGTGGTATTAGGGATTGAGCCCAGAGCCATTCTACCTCTGAGGCATACCCCAGCCCTTTTTTACTTTTTTATTTTGAAACAGGGTCTCACTAAATTGCTGAGGGCCTCCCTAAGTTGCTGAGGCTGGCCTCAAATCTGTGATCCCCCTGCCTCAGCTTCCCCAAGGACTGAGATTATAGGCATGCTTCACCACATCTGGCTAAGTATTATTATTATAATTATTACTATAGCATATTTTTGCAAAATAAGTATAATATTCTTTCTAACCAACTCTAATTTTGATTTTTTGTTGTTTAATTCACTTTTCTCTCTAAGTATTGGGAACTAATCAGTTCATTATATGTTAACTCATCTGTATAGTTACTGGGAGATGCAAAAGAATAAAATTTAAAGAGAGAACAAACAAAAAATGAAATATGCACTTAGCAAATCTGGCATCTGCATTCCTGAGCATTGTTATGGGCTGAATTTTTATGCCCCCCAAAAATGTGTATGCTGAAATCCTGCCTCCTGATGTGATGGTTAGGAGGTGGGGTCTTTGGGAAGTAATTAGGATTAGATGAGGGTGTGTGGGTGGAGACCTTGTGAATGGGATTCTTGTCCTTAGAAAAGCCTTGAAGAGGGCCTGCTTCCCTCTTCCATCCTGTGATATCACAATGAGAAGATGCCTGTGTATCAGCCAGAAAGTGGGCTCTCCCACACATTGAATCTTCTGGTGCTTTGACTCATACCTTCCAGACTCTAGAACCATGAGAAATAAATTTCTATTGCTATCATCTGCCCAGTGTATGGCATTTTGTATAGCAGCCTGAATAGACTAAGGCAGGCATTCATCCTAGAGAAATGAAAACTCATGTTTACACAGGAACATTTATAAGAACTCTCATAGTAGCTTTATTTTTGATAGCTAAAAGCTGGATACAGTCCAGATATTCTTCAATAGGTTAATGGTTAAACAAACTCTATTGCATAGGCACCATGGAATACTATTTATTTTATTTTTCTTTTATTGGTGCATTGTAATTACGCATCATACTGAAGTATAGAGTGATAGGAACAACTCATGGAGTGTTTCTCCAGGTCACACCCCCTCCCTCCCCTTCCCCATACATGCTTTAAAAACTTAACACTAAAATAAAAACCAAATAATCTGATTAAAAAATGTGCAATTGAACTGAATAGACACTTCTCAAAAGAAGAAATACAAATGGCCAATAAATACATGAAAAATGTTCAACATCATTAGCAATCAGGGAGATGCAAATCAAAACTACACTGAGATTCCATCTAACTGCAGTTAGAATGACAATCATCAAGAACACAAACAATAATAAAAGCTGGCAAGAATGTGTGGAAATAGGAGCCCTTAAACACTGTTGGTGGGACTGCAAAGTAGTACAGTCGCTATGAAGATAAGTATGGAGGCTTCTCAGAAGATTAGGAATGGAATCACCACATGTCCCAGCAATACCTCTCCTGGGCATCTTTCCAAAGGAATTGAAATCAGAATCTTGTAGTAATACATGCATATCTATGTTTATAGTTGCATAATTCACAATATAGAACCAAAATATGGAACCAGCCCAAGTGTCCATCAACAGATGAATGGATCAAAGATTGTGGCGTATTCACACAGGGAATGTTATTCAATTATAAAGAAGGACAAAATTATGTCCTTTTCAGGAAAATGGATGGAATTTAAGAATAGTATGCTTGGCCGGGCGTGGTGGCGCACGCTTGTAATCCCAGTACTTTGGGAGGCAGAGACCGGAGGATCCGGGTTCGTGGCCAGCCTCAGCTCTTTCCCTGTCTGTCTGTCTCTCCCTGTCTCTCTCTCTCTCTCTCTCTCTCTACTTAGTGAGGCCCTCCGCAACTTCGTGAGACCCGGTTTCAAAATAAAGTATAAAAAATAGGGCCAGGGGTGTAGCGCAGAGGTAGAACGCCCCTGCGTTCAACCCCCGGTACCACAAAAAAAAAAAAAAAAAGAATAGTATGCTAAGCGAGATTGCTAATCTCAAAAGGCGAGTTGTATGTTTTCTCTCATATATGGATGCTAGATAGAAATTGTGAAACAAAGGTAACCTCGATAGACAAGCAGAGACTCCAGTGGCGTCTTGGAGGGAATTTAGGGAATGGAGGAGGGAGAATAGTGACATAAAGAAGGTAACAGTTGAAATACTGCTATGTACATACATTAAACTACCAATGCCAATCTCATAGAATGCCATTTAGCAATAAAAAGCAAATTATTGATAAATGCAACAACTTGGATGAATCTCCAGGGAATTATGCTTAGTGAAAAGTATCCTAAAAGAATATGTGCTGCATATAACCATTTATATAACATTTTGAAACATTCAGAACATGTTTGTGGTTGCCATGAGTTAAGGAATGGGGGTGAGGTGAAGGAGGGAGATGGGCGTGGTTAGAAAGGGTTTGCAGGAGGATTTTTGTGATGATGGAACTATTTGTATCTTGACTGTGGTGGCGAGTACATGAACCTACACATGTGATTTAATTGAATAGAGCTAAGTACACACACAAATGCATACATTAACACAGTGAAATGAGCACAAGTAAACCTGGAGATGTCTAAATAACATAAGTGAATGGTATCAATGTCAGTATCTTGGTTATCATAATGTACTATAGTTCTGCAAGGTGGGAAAACTGGATAAAGGATAGACTTATCTCTGTATTATTCATACAACTGCATGTGAATCTACAATAATCTCAATAAAAAATTTTGATTAAGGATTAATCATATATTCCTATTACCTTACCAGCATTTACTGGGTCCTTCCTCTGTCAGTGCTGCCCAACATAACCTTCTGTGATCATGGAAATGTTCTATATATGCATTGTCCAATGCAATAGCCACTAGCCATATGTGACTCTTAAGCACCTGAATGTGGCTAGTGTGACTGAGAAACTAAATTTTAATTTTGTGTTAAGTCTAACTAGACACATGGAGTTAATGGATCCCATGTTGGGCAGCATAGCCAATCACAGAGGAAGAAAGCATCGGTGAACCCAAAGTGAACATCTGCCTTCTAGAAGCTCAAAGTCTATTTGAAGACAGCTAATAAAAATACAAATATTATAAATCATATGTGTGGAGAATGCGACTGCCAGAAACAGGTTAACAGTTGCCTTGCAAAGGTCTAAGGGTCATGGAAAGCCATGATTAGACCGATGGACTCACTGAGAACAGCCTGTCCCTCCAAGGTAAACATTCCTGGGTCTCTTGCCAGTGCCTACTCCCAAATATTCCCACTTGTCAAACATTGTCTCAAGGATCTTCTGCACATCCTCAGCGGTTTTATTGCTAACCACTATCTCGAAGACTCTCTACTATTGTTCTGCAGCCAGTCAGGTTAAACATTAACCCCTAGCCCTCTGCACGTTTACTAGTTAAACTTTACCTCCCGAGCTCTGCACGTATGCAGGAGCATCCATACCTCAACCTCCCCACTCAAGAATGAATAAATCTGTGGACCAGTGTCCAGCGGGGCCTTTGCCTAAGAGCGAGGTCCCTGGCCTGCCCCTCTCAATCTGCTCTGTGTTTGCATCATTCTTTTCCCCTCAGGTGCGCTGCAGGATGGTCACTGACACACATGTAGAGTAGGATTGTTCATAGGTACTTTGAGAGCAAAGATGAAGGACACCCTACCTCACGGGGGTTAGAGAAGTTATGGGGAAATGCTTACTTTTAAAAACAAAATAACCCTGAGCTGAATCTTCAGGACAATTAAGGTAGGTCAGGTGATTTAAAGCATGATTTTGGAGAAACGCTGTCCCAAGTACAGGAAATGGGATTTATAGAGGCACACAGACATGAGAGGGCATGTCAGGAAAGGGAAGTGATTGGCAAAGTAGGGCAGAGTCGGTGGGCCTGGAAGTCACAGAGGCAGGAAGGGCTGGATGGCAAAGGGTCTCAATGCCAGGCCTTGACTGCTGAAGTTCATCATGAAGATCATAAAGAGATATAGAGGCATTTTGAGGATAACATAAGTAGGTTTACCTCTTTAAGATATCATCCTCAGCCAGGCGTGGTGGTGCACACCTGTAATCCTAGTACTTGGGGACTGAGATAGGAGATCTCAGGTTCGAGGACAGCTTCAGCAACATAGTGAGTCTCTCAGCAACCTAGTGAGACCCTGTTTCAAAACTAAATAAATAAATAGGGATGGGGGCATAACACACACACACACACACACACACACACACACACACACATTCTCCAAAATGGATTGGAAGGGACTAAGGCTCAGGTACTGAGCTATGGGTATAGCCTCTGAGAAAAATAATCAAAGGCTTAAATATGGCAGTGGAATTAAGAGCAGATGAAGGAACAACATTCAACCATCGGTAAAGTATCAGGAAGATGTTGTTTTGAGATGGATGTAGGTGATGGAGGTAATAGGTAATTGAGGTCTCTTCCAAGCTTTTGACTGGGATAATTTTGTGGATGGTGTTGCTATTGGCAGAGATAGTCAATGAAAGGGAAAGAAAGGGTTTTGAGAAGAAGATTTAGGCTATTACTTTTTTTATGTGTAGAGATTGAGGGGACTGAGAAACCTCCAGGTCTCGGACATGACCAGGATGTGGTAAGAATAAACCTGGGGCCAGGCAGGGAAGAGTGAAAGACATATGAATTTGGGTACTGTCTGAAACCACAGATAGAATTGAGATTGCTCAGGAAAACAATATAGAATGAGAACAGCCAAAGGAAATAACTCAGGCAAACACCAACATGAGGAGTCAGTGGAGGGAGAAGTGGCCGTAAAGAACATCAAAGAAGTGTCCAAAGAGGTGACATGAGGAGAACCAGGAGCAGGCTTAGAGGGGGCAAATCGAGCAGAGGCTTCCATGAGGAGGGAGAAATCGACATCCACAAATATTCATAGAGATTTTTTTTCTGGTTTGAATCAAACTAAAATTAAAACATTTTTATATCAGCACATGAAATACATGTTGCTAGAACACAAAGAAGAGTCCAGAAATAAACTCAAATACGTATGCAAATTTCATTTACAAAAATTGTGGCATTATAAATCAGTGAAGAAGTGGTGAATTTCTATGGGTTAAAGAATATAGCTAAAGTTCTACAGAATTAAGTTGTAGGTGCCAGTGACCTGAAGCAACAGTAAATTACTTTATCCAATTTAGTGAGCTCCATCCCCTTTTTGAAAGGGAAACCAATGTACTTTTAAGGCCATGGACTTCTTCCGTGGGAGTCTGTGAAATCTGTATAAAATCCCCTTGGATGATTTAGGTCAAACTTCACTCCAGAGCAAGGTTAAGGATTCTGAATGAGATTACTATGTTTTGGAAAATTAAAACACTCTCTGCTTCTATATTATAGCCCATAAAGTATGAAATGTTCTGGCCAAGCAATTAGGGCCTTACACTTATGTAAGTTGCTAATATACAAGTATACATAATTGCTTCTATCCTGCTAAAATCCCAGTATCCTGATGAATATCAGTACCGGAATTTTTCTGTAAAAAGAAAACATCATTAACAACATCACCGTGTAAAGTCTGTCTCCTAATGCATTTCCAAACCATCATTTAATTTTGGGTTTAAAAGATGAAAGATAAAGTACAGCCTCATCCACCAGTGTGTTTCTATAGAGTCTTAGTCATTGCCCCTGGGCCATGCCCAGGTAATGAAAGATTATGACTCACTTGTCATTTAGTAAAGCGGTCATCGTGAGATGCAGCATGGATTCTTTTGGAGGGCCTATAGGGCACCTCTATTTGCTGTGCACAGACCTGGTGATTTAGAGAGGATGAGAGTTGATCAGAGAATGGAAGAAGGCACCACATACTTGCACCAAAAAACCCCAGATACTCTGCCCAATAAGCCCACCCTATCCTCATTTTAACTTGCTTTTTCATTTAGAGCACATCCTTACTGCTGTGGAAGGGAATTTAATAGGCTCACCTTTTGCTAGAAAACCCAACTCAGTCTTATGAAGATCCAGAAGGGATTTATTCAGAGAAAACAGATGAGAGTGTGGCAATTATTTTTTTTTTTGTATCTGGTATTGTGAGGTAAAGCAAAAGCTATTGCCAGGATCAAAAGCCAGCACCCTGTGACCATCTATGCCTGATAGAATACAGTGGGAAATCTATTATTACCATGACGGGACCAACTTTATTTTTGTAACAAGGGCCACTAATATAACATTGGAGGAGTTTCTAGGGATAATGCAGGCATTCATTTTCTTTTAAGAACAGTATGACTTGTACCATAGTAAAATTTAAATGTGTGAGAGAAGGAGAGGAAGAAGAACAGGGAAAACCTGAGTAATATTCAGCTGCTGTGTGGCCTTGGGCACGCCACTCATGCTTTCTAAACTAGTTTCCCTACCTGCAACATACAGATAGGAGTTCTGCTTATTTCATAGAGTTCTAAGTATCAAGGCAAGGTACTCTGAGGCAGGCTAGAGGTCCTATAAGCAAGCGTCATAGGCCTATATCCAGTGTTTCTACTGAATGGTTTTAAAGAAATGTTTAAAAAAAGAGTAGTTGTCAAACTTTCTGTGCATCAATACCATCTTAGAAGTTTATTTTAAGAAACTCTGTCTCAAAGTTGCTTCTGGGCAACCCAACCTGCTGCATTTGTGAAATGTGATCAGGAAGGCCAGATTAAAGTGTATGTCCCTCATCCTAAAAGTCTCTTAGATGTGTGTGTGTGTGTGTGTGTGTGTGTGTGTGTGTGTGTGTTGTACTGGGGTGCTTTACCACTGATCCACATCCTTAGCCCTTTTTATTATTTATTTTTGAGACAGGGTCTCACTAAGTTGCTGAGGCTGGCCTTGAACTTGGGATCCTCCTGCTTCTGCCTCCAGAGTCACTGGAATTGCAGGTGTGCATTGGCAACATTTTGTTTTTGCATAGAAGTTAAGGCTCTTCATGATTTAGTACTAGTCATTCTTCTCTGCCTCATTTCTCCATGTGTTTCCTAATCCTCAATCCAAAACAAAAATGAAAACAAAAACACCAGACTGTTTTCTATTTAGCTGATATCTTCATGATGAAAATTGCATAAGTGTTCCATGACATTGACTTACTCTTCCTTTCCCTATTAGAATCCTATTACTTCACCTAGGTCCCTTTCAGGTGCTACCTGAACCCTAAGGTTTTCTCAATTTTCTAGTCTCACTCTGACCTAATTCCCTGCTATGAGTTGTGTTATCTGTGTTCCCTGATCACCAAACTGATCTCCCCCAAAACAGAGATATGTTTCCCACATCTTCATTTCCCCACACTACTCAGCCCAGTGTCCTAGTAATAATAGATACACAGGCCAGGTGTGGTGGTGCATGCCTGTAATCCCAGTACTTGGGAGGGAGAGACAGGAGTGCAGATTCAAGGCCAGCCTCAGCAACTTAGTGAGATGCTCAGCACCTTAACGAGACCCCATTTCAATATAAAAAAATAACGCCGCTGGGTTCAATCCCCAGCACTGAGATAATGATAATAATAATAACAACAACAATAATAGATACACAAAGTGTTTGTTTGATTAGTCTATTATGGAAGCAGTAATTCACTAAAATAAAAATGTGTGGTGCTTGAAGAACCTCATAGATAATATCTTTGAAAATAGTGCCACATTTTATTGCATATATAAGAAAACTGAAGGTAAACAGACTTGTTTAAGGTTATATAGTAAATAAATAGTAAAATGGAACCATATTTCAGATCTATTGACTTTGCATTGCACATATATTTAATGCTCAATTTTATATTTAAAGACATAATACATATTTTAAACTATTCTATATGATACTGTAATGGTGAATACATGTCCCTAAATTTGTCCAAATCCACAGAATATTCAATACTAAAAGTGAACCCTAATGTAAACTATGGACTTTGGGTGATAATGATGTATCAATGTAAGTTCATCAGTTGTAAAGTTGTACAGGATATTGATAATGAGGTAAGCTATGCATATATGGGAGAATACATCAGATACATCAGAAATCTCTGTATTTCCTGCTCAATATTACAGTAAACCTAAAACTACCCTACAAAATAAAATCTATTAAATTGCTTTTGATAACTTTTAAGATAAATTACACAATCAATGAAATTCATAAGAGTTTACATCTTAATTATAGATTTGTTTGTAATTTGGCTATTTTGATCATTTCAAATATGAAAGAATAAACAAAATATTCAAATACATTTTTTACAAAATTACTACTACATGCCTACTTAAACATATTTTGAAACTGAATTCATGTTCTTATCCTTTTTATATCACTTTAATGATTCTTAGATTTAGAGTTACCTCTGTTTATTATATTCCCCCAATGGCTTCCTAATATTATTTTGCTAACTTCCCAGGATTTCAGTAATCTTATAGAAACCTGGGAAAAAGTATTTATTTTCTCAAATGAACTTTAGTTAATGGTTGCAGATCTTACAATTTTTTTTAAATGTGTGAAGTATTACATGTATTCATATACATAAACTAGACATCCTCCCATAATCAGTTCCCAGAGCAAGAAAGATAACTTTATCAGTGAGTAGAAGGCATTAACACAGCGGGTCTGTTTCACTCTGTTCTCTTTTATCTCTGTAGCCATGGTAATGACCCTTGGCTAACTCTGAGAACTAAGCTACTGGAGTGTTCACATAGAGGCTGGCTAATGATATTAGTCTATATACCCAAAACACTGGGTCAAGATGAACCAAGTTGTCTTCATGTTCAAAGTAAACATAAAGGTTTGTCATGTGCACCCAGGACTTGGTTTAGGGTTTGCAGGATGGCTGGTCATATGGCAGAGATATGACAAATTCCATTTAAGAACTTCAATCCCCAAAACTCGAGCAAGTTTTCCTGGACATGGTCATCTCACAGGTGTCTCTGCAGTTCACAGCTGAAGAAGATGCACCCATGAGCTCTCAGTAGAGGGGAGCCTGGAAAGCCTGTTGTTGATGTCTTTAGCTTTTGCATGTGTGAAGTTGTCTCTTGGCATCCATGGTATATTAGTTCCAGGACTCCTTGTAGGTACCAAAACAAATGGATGCTCAAGTCTCTTATATGAAATGTTGTGGTATTTCATAGAACCTACTGAATACTTTAAATTATCTCTAGATTACTTTATTAACTCATGTAATATAAATGTGTCTCAGTCAACATTCTCACTGTCACAATCCAGAAAGCCTGACCACACAATTTAGAGGAAGGGAGATGTATTTGTTCACAGTTTTTGGAGATTTAGAGATCAGTCCATATCAGGCTGGGTCTGTGGAGCTCAGGACATGGAGGCAGGAAGCAGAGAGAGAGTGAATGCAAAGCTCCCTTCTCACACTGTGGAGGCCTTAAGCAGAGAGACAGCAGGGGGAGGAGAGGACCTTATATAATCCCCAAAGCCACACCCCAGGGGCCCCTCCTCAGCAGCCAAACCTCACCTCCAACATTGTTATCTCGTTTCTTTGAGGGCTAAGGGGGACATTCTAAAACCAAACTATTACAAAATGCTATGTAAATAGTTGTCATACTACATTGTTTAGGAAATTATGACAAGAAAAATGTCCACACATGTTCAGTGCAGACTCTGTACAGATGCATTTTCCCCAAAGTTTGCGATCTGCAATTGGTCAAATCTGCAGATGCAAAACCTGAAGATGTGAAAGACCAAATGTGTGTTAATTTTCTATAATTCTTGCATGCATTCTTTGCTATAATAAATCTTAACTATGACTATAACTTTGTATTGAGTACAGTTATTTCTTCCAGAAAAATCTCAAACAAGTAAGGTTCAAAGAATCTTTGAGACAACTAGCATTTAAGAAACCCTCTTTTGCTCCCTTCAAATTATTCTCTTATCCTAAGAATAACTACCATCCTGACTTCTAATAACATAAAGTAATTTTTCTTGTTTTCAAATGATACGTGTTTACAATCATATAGTCTATGCTCTTTAGTATCTGGCTTGTGTTACTCAAATGTGTTTAAGAGAGTCATTGATATAGCTGTGAGCAGTTGTAGTTCATGCATTTTCATTGCTGTAGAATAGTCCATTGACTATGCTACAATTTATGTTTTCATTCTTCTGTGGAGAAACATTTGGATTATTCCCAGTTTTTGATAACTTTCAGTATAGTTGCTATGCGTACTGTAGTCCATGTCTTTTAATGAACATGTGAAGGTACTTCTGTGGCGTACATACCCAGGAGTGAAGTTGTTGTATCATAGAGAATATACATGTTGAACTTTATTTAGTAAGTACTGTCAAAGAATTTTCAAAAGTGGTTATGCCAGTTTGCCTGGTTCCAACTGTTCCATGTCTTTGCCAATACCCGGCATTATTTCTCTTTTTATTTTAATCCAATCTAGCTACAAAATATGACACTGCATTGAAGTTTTAATTTGCATCACTCTGATGACTAAATCTCGTCCATTGTCACATGTTTGTTAGACATTTCAGTATAATCACGTGAAGTATTTCTTGGTCATTTTTTCTATGGATTGGTGTTTTTGTAATTTATTTATAATTTTTATGTACTCTTGGTTCGATTTGTTTGCCGGATATGTATTGCAAATATCTTCTCTAACTCTGTGGCTTGCCTTTCCATCCTTAAGTGTTTTATCAACCAATCTGTTAACTTTACCCCACCCTTTCCACCATACTTTACTTGACAAATATTTATTAATTAACTGCTGGGAACTTTGTAGATTTTTGAAGAAAAGAATAAGCACAGTGATTGCAGTTTATACTCTTTCTGAAGAAATTCATATAGCTTGCTTTCATCCTGAGTCAATTCATCTTATTGAAAGGATGTGGGAACCTATGCTTCTCAGGGCTTTAGGGTTATATTTTCTAGGCACATCATTTAGTAGTCAGTTTTTTCAGAGAGCATGTGAAAGCCTTGTTCTGTTTTACATTTGAGAACAGGAAGATAAACAGAGAGGCCAAGATACTCTTGGCTGTTTTGCGGTCATGTCACATCATTGTTTACATATGATTCCCCTGGCCATAAATGTTTCCACTGCCACTCATAAAATACATAAATATTGTATTGGTTTTAGCACCTCCAGAATCAGACCCTGAAATAAAGATTCATTTGCAATGGTTTATTTAGGAAATGAACTCAGGAAGCAAGGGTAAAAGATTGGGGAAGTGAGGAAGGGAAGGAAGTCAGTCAATAAAGGATATGACTTTAAGCCAGTTACTACTCTGGAAAAGTGTATCTTAATCCCAATGGAGAACTCTGGGAACCAGTGTAGAACAATTCTCTGAGTTAATTTGCCTGGCGGCACAAAGGAGCTGGAGTATTTATACATGGTCTCCTTTTAGTCATTGTTTCGGGGCTTCTGAAGTTGGGAAGTGCATGTTAATTTCCTAACACCTCCTGTATGCCCTATACTTAGCAAAAGCAATTTCTGTTGCCAGATCAAGCAAAAAATCACAGGTGCTGGAAGTTGGAAGTCAGACTTTTTTGGGCGCTGAGTTACATAAGTTCAGTTTTATTAGATGGAATGCTAAAGAGGAACTTGAAAAAGAAAACTTACAGTATAAAATAACATGCACAAAGCTTCATTCTCTTTTGGTCTTTTCTTCATATAAAAAGATTTATCTGGGCATGGTGGTGCACATCTGTAATCTCAGTACCTGGGAGGCTGAGATAGGAGGATCATAGGTTCAAGGCCAGCCTCAGCTACTTAGTGAGATCTTCAGCAATTTAACAAGACCCTGTTTCAAAATAAAAAATAAAATAGGGCTGGGGGTGTAACTAGAAGGTAGAATTCCCCTGGATTCAATCCCAGTACCACAAAAAATCTTGAGAGCCTTAGGATTGTAATGAATAAGTACTTTAAAATTTTTTCATTGCAATTATACATACCACTATTCAGACTTTAGTTAAGACATGGCATCTGCTAGAATCATCTTTCATTAGAAGAATGCTACACAACTAAAACAAATATATATAAAAGGCTATGAGTAATAGAGACTCTCCAAATAATAAGGTTATAAAATAGAGATTTATTTTTTCCAAACGTAAATAAGTCTGATGGGTATTAACCCAGGATTAGAATGGTGCTCCATGGTAAAAGAGACCCAACCTACTCTTATCTTGCTTTCCTGTCAGGCATGGCTTCCATTCTCAAAATTACCCTATGATCTGCAATGGCTTCTGGAGCTCCATCCACTCCAGTCCTTCAGTAGTGCCTAAAGGAAAGACAGAGGATTGAAGAAGAGACACTTCTCAGAAGTTGCATACACTATCTCAGCCTATTTCCCATTGGAAAGAACTTGGATACATGACCAGAACTAGTTGCAAGGAAGCCTGGAAAAAGAACTTTATTCTAAATGACCAGAAGCCCAGTTAAAATGGAAGCATTATTTCTGAAGAAGAAGTGGGAAAAGAGATACTTGGAACAACTGTCCCTCTCTTCCTCACAAGTCCAAAAACATGAAAACAACATTTTGAAAATCTAGAATGCAAGTAACCTCTAAGGGAAAGTTTTAGCTTAGAATAATTATAATTGGGATGAAAGAGAAAACCAGTGTTTCTTTAGACTACTTCTGAACTCACATTTCTTTCTAAACCATATCAACATAAACAAACAAACAAACAAATAAATAAATAAATAAATAATAAATGTATAATAGCCAAATAACGTGGAGCCATTCCAGAATAGTCAGAGGAGTGTGTGTGTATGTGTGTATGTATGTATGTATGTTGTATGTATATCTGAGAATACATATAAATTAGAATCTTACAAGGAGTTCTTTCTTTTGTACATCAGCCATCTTGTAAAGATGGTCACACAATTTTAACCTGTGTAAGCACGAGACAACATAAGTTCTATGATCACATAGGGAAAATCTTTCAAACACTAATTTGTTTTTATAGGTCTTACTTCTCACCAGCATAGTATTCCAATTCAACCCATTTATTTGGCTCCTGAGTCTGAGGTACTCTTAGAGTCATAATAATATAATAAGCATTTTAAGTCCCATAAAAATCAGAAACATAAATAGTCCCTCAGGAAGCTGAATGAAAGATTTTTGAAAGAATAAGAGTGGAACTTTCAAGGTAGATTTTCCTATCACCATAAAAAAAAACAAACCAAATAAGGTTGGCATTGTATTGCTTGAAAATTCAGAGACAGATTTCATGCTTAAAAATAAAACCACCACAGATCTCTTGACAAGAAATATGGGTAGAAACCAAAAAATTTGTGATTCTCTTTGGATGATTGTGGTGGAAAATTAGACACAGCTTTTTCATATTGATTAGCCTCGTCTTTCTAGACACCAGAGATGGAATCCATCTGGACATTTGCTAAAGGAGAGCAGATGGAGTGACCATGTGACACTTGAACAATTTTTCTGTCATAATCCACCAATGGTATTCTTTGCAAAAATAATACTACTGTAGACCTGAGAAAACACTTTTCTGTGATAATTTAGCTGCAGATTTGCTATGGCTTGGCATCTCCATATTAGAAGAGAAAGTTTCTTCAAATATTCTCAGTACTTTCCTTTTTTTAATTTGGAAAAAAAGAGAAGACATCAGCATGACTTTGTATCTGGGAAGGTTCTGGAGCAATTCCTTGCAGATGTGGGCACCTTGAAAATTAATGTATGTTAATAACCAGTAAAGAAATAAAAAAGAAGATTCTTAAGGGTATTATGCCAAAATGAATGAACTATCTCAATTGAATAATTAGTTATCATATATGAAATGTAAAGATACTTTGCTTCATCTTTTTGCAACTATCTTCTTTCTCAAAACTTCATTGTCATAGACCCCAGGTCTATATTTACAGCAGTCTTGAGGTTCTAGCTTTTCTTCATTCTATCTCTTTTGCCTATCTGCTTTTGTCTTCATTATCTTTAACACTGGTCACAATGTTCCTCTGTTTCCTGGCCATCCATCTCTATCCTATGTTATATTCTTCCCAAATAGGTCAGCCTATTATTTTTCCTTGGTCTCCAAATTACTGCTGTACAAGTTTTACAAAAGAACTTCTATATCTGTTATCTTTTCTATTCTCCTAAGCAGCTTATTTCAAGTTTAGGCCCCTACTCATTTCATAAAGACCCTTAACCTTTCTTTTGAAACTTTCTTTCTATGCTGACTGAAAAGGCCACATGAAGTTTTACTCATTCATTCTGAAAGATATAAAAATATATATATTTTTATATCTTTAATTATGTGTCTAAATTTCCAGGACAGAAAGGCATGGAATAATATTATATACACAAAGTCACTATTAAATGATCGTGAATACGCGCAGAGGCTGGAGCTTCATGAAGAATGAAAGCCTGACTTTCCTATCAATTCCCCAGGGTCTGTCTTATGGGCGTTAGGTAGTCTTCCTTGTCCATTCTTTTTCCTGGTCGCCTCCATGTTTTCATCCCCTATTCCTTCATGGTTTAACCACCAGAGTCTCACTTCTCTATCACCAGATTCGTTTTGGTTCTCCATCCACCTTGCAGATGAAGACTCTTTACCAGGTCCTCCAAATACTGTGAAGCAACTGGAGATGGCCTCAAATCCATCAATTCCTTCCCAGAAAAGAGCTTCCAAATTTAACAGAAATGCTCCCCTCTTAATATAGATCAACTATATTAAGACAGGAGTGCTGCTTGTAATCCCAGTACTTGAGAGGCTGAGACAGGAAGATCACAGTTTCATGGCCAGCCTCTGCAACTTAGTGAGGCCCTCCACGACATAGTGAGGCCTTGTTTCAAAATAAAAAATAAAATAGGCCTGGAGGTATTGCTCAAAGGTAGAATACCCTGGGTTCAATCCCCAGTACTACCTAAAAAAAAAGAAATATATATATATATATATATATATATATATATATATGTATATTCTCAAGTCTATTCCTTTTCCTTACAAAGGTTTACTACCTGTTTCTTACAGTGATAAATATAAAATCATCAGGCATTCATTTCCTTACCTTTGCTTTCATGCTTTCAGCGAATTGAGCAGCTGCTAGGTACAAATTACTTGCTAGGAATAGAAGTGTGATAATAAAAGACAAAGTTCTTGATATCAAGGAGGATATGGTGTAAACAAGATGGACTTTAACAAGATAAATAGTTATATAAATGTAAAAAGTTCAATGATAAAAAATGAAATAGAGCCTGGCATGGTGGCACATAGCTGTAATCCCAGTACTTGGAAGGTTGATTGCAGGAGGATTGCAGGTTCAAGGCCAGCCTCAGCAACTTAGTGAGATTCTCATCAACTTAGAAAGACCCTATTTCAAAATAAAAATATAAAGGGCTGGGGTTGTAGTTCAGAAGTAGAATGCCCTTGGGTTCAATCCCCAGCACCACCACCAACAACAAAAAAAGTGGAGTGGAGTTACATAGTTCTAAAACAGCCTATAACAGGAAAATTTAACCTTATAAAGAATATCTGGGAGCCAAGTGCTATGGCACATGCCTCTAATCCCAGTACATGGGAGGCTGAGACAGGAGAATCACGGGTTCAAGGCCAGCCCCAGCAATTTAGTGAGACTGTCAGCAACTTAGTAAGACTAGGTTTCAAAATAAAAATAAAATAGGGCTCAGGGTGTAGCTAGGAGGTAGAATGTCTCTGGGTTCAATATTCAGTACTAAAAATAAATTTAAAAAGAATATTTGGGAACTCTTCAGAGAAAGTGACTGTAAAACTGAGCTCTAAAGAAAAGTAGGCATTAATTAGGCAAGGTGTTTTGTTAGAAGATTGCAGAGAATTTTTCTAAGCCAGTAAGCATCCTGTGGGGCAAGCAAGCAAGAAATGTAGAGGAACTGAATGCAAGAAGGGATGGAGGGCTGAAATTGAAAGCAAAAAGGAGTGCAGTTTAAGGAAAAAATGCAAATGTGGGCAGTGAGAAAAGTACGGATTATGTAAAACTCTTTCAGGCTGTGGTAAGGACTGTTGGCTGTAATGTAGGAGAGATAGAAAGCCATTGATTTTTTTTTTTTTTATTCAGGATGTGTGTGCAAAAAATTAGGCTTGAATTTGAGAAGTTCACTTGGGGATGCTGAGTAGAGAATGGATTAGAGCAGGATCAGAATGGATGCAGAAGGATAGTTAGGAGACTTGTGTAGAAGTCCAAATGGAAGATGAGGTAGCCCGGCCAGGGGTTGTTGTGCAAACAGAGATGAAGAGAAGCAGGTTGAAGAGATGTTTAATAGGTAGATATAAAGAACTTGCTTATGATTTGAATACAAGATATAAGGAAGAGGGAATTATCAAAGATAATTTTAGGGCTTCTCTTTTGGGGAACTGGGTAGATGAGGCTTAACGATGCCGTTTACAGGGAAGATATAGTACATGTTGGTGGATCCTATTTTTCTCCTCTTCAGCAGAGGAGTTTGGCTTCTCTCTGTGTGAGGCTCAGTTCTACTGGAGCACACCCTGAGTCAAGAATTTGAATGCAAGTCATTGTTACAGGGAAGCGAATGTGGAAAATAAGTAAGGAATAGTGAAAGTGAGAAAGGAAAAGAAAGGAATCTAATACCCGTTGACCAACATGTTACCACTACGGGGAACTGGTGCTCATCCTACTGGGGCCCTCCAGGACATAAAGTGGAACATATCTTTGAGTAGCCTTAGCTGGGAGTAATGAGTATGGAATATTGATATGTTAAACATCCCCGTTACTGGTTGAAGGATTCTCTCATGGGCATTAACTCGTGGCACTTCTTGACTGGCCTGTACTTTAGTCAAAGACGCTCTGGAAGCCATAGAGAGGCCTCTAGTTTTCTATCAGAGTGCATTGGAAAGGTGAACACTGACTGACGGGACATTGGTGGAACACAGACAGCACCTGTTGCCCTTGAATTCCCTCCTCCTATGGCTTTAATTTAGCCATTTCTTTATGTTTATTTATTCTATCTTGGTATGTTTGTCCTTTTGAATCCCTGCTCCATATCTCAAATTTTCTTTTGTTGCCACATTTCAATTAAACCACTGATCCACAAATTCTTTGGCCTTCAAGTCAAAGTGGTACTTTCTATACCACTCCATATCCAAAACTTCATGTTTATTGAAGTTAACTTCCTATGTAATGAGACAGAAAGATATTGTTAAATCATAGATGACTCTCTGCCAGTTGTGAAGAGAAGCTAAGAGGAACTCATAGCCAAGTGTGCACAACATAGGCCACGATGAAATGGCCCTCTACACAATATTGTCTTTAAACTGCACAAAAGTAGCTGTCAGGGCTTTGGTATTAAACTGAAAAGAGAGAGCAAGTTGAATACCTTAGGGACCTAAATTCAAAATTACTCTTCACTTTTATTAGTGACTCTTGTGATGGAGTAGAGAACATATTTTACAACATTTGCTGATACCGCCAAGTTGGCAGCACCACCAACATGTTGGAAAGCTGAAATATAATATCTCATATACTATCGAGCAGCGGCTACATGCTCCATAAATATTTGGTGATTGATGGAATAAAATTGAATACAATCTCTGTAGACAGCCTTCACGGATCCTATGCCAAGTCTTCCCACTCTCTTAGGCTCCCATTCTCACTCTCCTTCTTTGAAGATGACCTGCTGTCCACGTTTATTAGGTTCAAAGGCATCTGATTTGGGAAGCCTCCAGTTGCACTTTCTCCACCAAAGGAATTTCCATAGTGGTCCATGATTCTCTTTTTTTTTTAATTTTTTATGTTCATTTATTGGTGCATTGTAAATTATAATTATACATTTTGATATATGTCAGGGTATGAACATCATACATGCACACATTGCACATTTAGCCCTCCCTCCAATCCCACCCTATTCCCTCCCCCTTCCCTCCCTTTCATGATTCTCTTTTTCTAAGCCTCACTCTCCTTCTTCATCCATCAACTCTTCTCTACCCTTGTAGATAAGCTTGTCCTCATTTTCTCATCCTCCTGGATGGAAACCTGCCCAGCTGTCTCCTAGATGAAAAGCTCATCTGCTCTTCATCATTGCCGCTGCCCTGAGCCTTCAAGGGCATCTCTGGAGAATAATAACCACCACCTACAGCCGTTTACAGACAGCTCATGGTATAACGCCAGTCATTTCATGCTCAGTGACTGAACGCCAGTCAGCACTTTGCAACTTTCTCCGCACCCCAATACTTACTTGTGTGTGGGTGGGGGGTACTGGGGATTGAACCCAGGGGCATTCTACCTCTGAGCAACACCCCCAGTCCTTTTTATTTTTTTGAAAGAGAGTCTCGATAGGTTGCCAAGAGTCTCACTGTATTGCTGAGGCTGTCCTCAAACTTGTGGTCTTCCTGTCTCAGCCTCACAAGTACTGGGATTGCAGGAGTGAACCACCACACCTGGCTCCAGTACTTCTTAAAAACCTCCACTGCCGGGCGTGGTGGCGCACGCTTGTAATCCCAGTACTTTGGGAGGCGAGACCCGAGGATCCGGGTTCGCGGCCAACCTCATCGCGCATGCGCGGGCGCGCGTGATTTATCTCTCCTCTCTCCTCTCTCTCTCTCTCTCTCTCTCTCTCTCTCTCTCTCTCCCTGTCCCTCTCTCTCTCTCTCTCCCTAGTGAGGCCTTCTGCAACTTCGTGAGACCCGGTTTCAAAAATAAAGCATAAAAAAATAGGGCCGGGGGTGTAGCGCGGAGGTAGAACGCCCCTGCGTTCAATCCCCGGTACCGCAAAAAAAAAAAAAAAAAAAAAAAAACCTCCACTGCCTTCATCATCCTCTGATTCAGAGTCTTCATCTTTGGGTCTTTTTCTCATACATTTAGAGTTTCTCCCAAAGTTTCCTTCTTTTCCTAAATTCTTTTACTGGAATAACTCTTCTGCTGTGACAGACTCCACTGTGGCTCCTGAGTACCTAGGCTAGAAGGCTGGGTCATCTGCAAGCCTTTCTTTTTCCTTGCTGATTCCTCACCTACATCTCTAAGTGCTACCATTTATGCATGCACAAGTTGCTGTTTCTCTGGCATGACTTGAACTTTCCTACTTCTATTCCCTTTGCTTATGCAGGTTCCACTGCCTTTTACACCCTTCCTTCAGTATCTAAGTTCTCAACCTTGGGCATTCGATTAAGCCCAACAGGTGGTCACATCCCTCATAAAATCTGTCCAGATGTCCTTCAGACAGAAGTAACTTACCCTGAGACTACGTTATCTGATCTTCCTCCATGCAATACATCACTTACCCTATGTACAAATAATTTGCTTATGTGACAACTTCCCATGCTCCAGCCTATTCCAGCCCCTTCAGGTGACCCCAGATACACTCCAGGAGATGGTACAAACTTAGGTGTTCATTTCCAGATTCTTCCAGACCACCTACTTCTTCTCCCATGTTCTTGTTCTCCCACCTCCTGCGGTCTAATCCCCACTTATTTCTTCATCTCGACTCTTGACATTCTACTTGCTGCCCACACTGCACGTTTACACTCCAGTTGGACGTGCTTCTCTGCCAACTCTGAATAGGATTTATACTGCTCACCAGAATAATGGGCTAAAGATACTCTAAGCCTCATCCCATGACTTTAACTTTCTTGGTTACAAATCCAAATAAGATAGCTAGATGATAAAGAGGTTTCAATCCTTTTGAAGCCATCTACCAAATCCTATATGTATTTACTGTGCCTGCTACAGTTAATAATAATCCTTTAATATAGTGAGTGCTTAATTAGGAATTTTAATTTATCTATTAGTTTTTTTGCATAATAAATGTCTGAGCACATGGAATTTAGGATAGAGTGTTGTGAAGGGAATAGTAGGAGAAAAAGTTAACATATTTGGGGGAGTTATCTGAGAAAACTCTTTAGGGGCTCTGCACAGCTAAAGAAATTGGATACCTACAGTGCATTGGGAAGCCAAATAGTTTAGTGATTAGGTGTAAATATTCTGAGTTCAAGTCCTGATTCTACTGTCCACTAGTAATTTATAACTGAACCTCTCTATGTCCCATTTCTTCAATTGTGTGCTTAATGCTGTATAAAAATGATACATAGTATACATGACATAGTGCCTATAATTAATATGGAAATTAGAATAATATCTGATATATATTAAGTATTCAACACATGTTAATTATTATCATCAAAGGGAAGAGAGTATTTAAAAAAGTATAGAGCATTCAAGAACAACAACAACAAAAAATGCCTTCTTTATAATTTAACCTAGCAGTAGATTTGCATAGGATCTCCACAACAAACTGGTGAACATTATTTTAAATAGATAGACACCTAGCCTGTTACTTAAGAGACCCAGGCCCTTTCATGTCTGTCCCCTTCCTAGGTCCTCGAGGTCTGCTCATTCAGCCAGTGGATGGGAAAAATAGGATGAGTATCAGGAGCACCAGTTTATAGAAGTGGCGCTCATGGCCTCCAGTCACATACCATTGGCCAGAAATCATCACGTGACTGCAGCTGGCCGAAAGGGAGTCTGGGAGATATAATGTAGCTGTGAGCCAAGGAAGGAAAGAACATGGACAGAGTGGGTGCTCACAGTTTGTACAGACCTGCCCTCAGGAATTGGGGGACCATTTCCAGAGCAAGATCGTCACAGGAAGCAGCAAGCTCAGACACACATGTGTGACAGTCACCAGTCTCCATTATGGGCTCTCCCTCTCACCTACTCCTGTAGGGCTCTTGGGGCTCAAGGGTGCTGGGGGCCAAAGAGCATGAAACAACAGAGGTTTCTTTTTCCCACTTCGGTTAGTAAACAGATGATTACAGAAATCCCTTCTCATGTACACTTTGGCCTGTGGAACACAGGGAAATTCACCAGATACATCTAGAACAAGGGTTCTGATCACAAAGCTCAACCGTTTACCTGAACAAGTATTCAGGAGAATGAGGCAAAATAATAAACAAATGCTTTCTTTTTCTCACTCAACGTTCTTTGATGGAGTCCTGCCAAAATAATCTTTACTGTTTTCAACTTTCACTATCTAACATGTTTAGAGCTCTCACTTTGCCTCAAGCTAATGAAAAAATATTCCAATGATAAATGTAAACTATGTGATTGTATTTGAAATCATATTTAAAGCTAAATTCCAAATTCAAATCTATGACTTAGCTTGTTTTATGAGCCTTGACATTAAGGAAAACATTTATGTAGAGTAGTATTATTTTCATACACAGAATAGTACCTAACATAAATAGCATTTATCATGGTTCTAGACATTGCTGTATTATATAAGTATCATCATATTTCATTTTCATAATTACCCTGTGAGGTAGGTATTATTATCTCCCTTTTACAGATAGGAACCTCAGAGATGTTAGGTAAGTTGCCTAAGGTCACACAGCTAGTAACAGGAAGGGTAGTCACTTTTTCTCAGATCATCTTGTTTCAGAGTCTGCACATTTCACAATTCAAAAAGTAGCTCTCTTCTAATCCCACCAAGATCTTAAATTAATTAAACACAACAGAGAACTTTGGATCCAATGGAGATACTTCACATACTCCTGTTATTTTTATAAAAAATATCCTACAAACATTTAATATTTGAGCATAAAATATATTAAGTAAAATATTCTGATAAAAATAAAATGCAAATTGTTTGGACTAATAAGAATGTTTGTGTCATCCATATGAGACATCTTATGAAAAAAATATACTATTTTTCCTTTATTCTTGGTAAACAAATTAACATCTGTTATCCCAAATAGGGAAGTTTAGTCAGCCATGACGCTTCTCAACAAATATGTTCTGGAAGGCTTTAAAGATATATTTATTTTGGAGGCTTAAGAAAACTAGAGTAAGCAGCTGGCAATGCCTAACAAGGTTCTTCTTTCCCTTACCCATTTCCATGAAGATTCTCTTTCAAAGAATCATTCAGATGAACATAAAAGGAAAATATTAAGATCCGGGCAAGTCAGGAGAGAGAGAGGGCTGTGGTTCTGCAGGTAGTAAGATCACATACGTGAGATTTGGCTTCCTAGAGAAGTGGATGATTTGAAGAATTTCATGATTTGTTCTGGCCAATACAAGGCAAGGTTATTGGGACATAGGTCCTGAGTTCTTAAGCAAAATAGTCCTTCTCTTAGCCCATTGGTATGCAAAGATAAAACAACTGTGCCATGAAACATTGAAGGCCCTGGTCTATCCCCAGTTGAGGTTTTCTGAAGGGGGCCTGGCTGCATACAGGCAGCACCGTGGTTAACAAGGCTAGAACATACGCAGCATGAGGCAGGGGTTATGGCGTAAGAGGAAACATGGGGAAACGACAGGGGTAAAAGCAAACTTTCAGGAGCAATGCAACATTATAGCTTGATTACGGTGACTGCTTCCAGGTGTGTGTGGGGGGTGTATGGATATGTATGTGTCATATGTGTCAAAATTTACCAAATTTGACATTTGTTATATGACAATTATACCTCAATGAAAGTGTTCAGGGTTTCTTTTTGAGATGATAAAAGTGTTCTAAAATTGACTGTGATGCTAGTTTGACATATTTGTGAATATAATAAGACCTATTGAATCATATGTCTAAAATGGGTGAATTGCATTATATGTGAGTTATATCTCAGTAAAGCTGTTTAAAACATACTTGATAATTCCCAAAGTGGAACTTTATAATGACAGACTATGTTACCCACAATGAAGGGCTAAGAGCTGTCAATATCTATGTGCCAAATAATACAGCAGTAGTATTTTAGAAACTGAAATTAAAAGATTAAGGAAGAAGTTGATATAAAGCATAGAGATCCAGCTTGACAGCCATCTCGGTCATAAGTTACACTGTGCCAGCCAGGTGACCCAGAGTGTATCCCAAACCCTACAGGACAAAGCCATTAAGATAGGCAGCCAGTGTGTGTGTTGGCCTAGCCACCGAAGGCTGGACTGTTTCTTAGCTGATGTTGGTCATGTTAGTAGCTTTTAGAAAGGCCAGGTACATTTTGGTTGGTCAAGGCCAACCTTTGTCTAGCTTAGCAGCAAACCCTTCCTTCTGTCTTGGGATGTGGGGGTCTTCCTATCTTGCTGTTACCCAAAACTCATTTCTGTCCCTAAGTCCCTAATAAATTGCACATTGTGCATTCCTGGATCTGTCTGTCTCTTTCTTTGATCTTCTGACACATTTCAACTTTGGTGGATGGTTCTCATGCACCAGAACTGAGTTTTTCCAAAACATAAAGAAATTCATAACATGACATTCTCATATGCTTCTATAATTCAATGATAGATTAAGTAGAAAAATAAAGATTTACAAAGCCAAAATAATATAATTTATTGCATGTGTATGTGCATGCACGTACACACACACACACACACACACACACACACACACACACACACTTTCTTGCCTTAAAACTAAGTATTGCTAGGCATGGTGGTAGGTGCCTTGGGAAGCTGAGACAGGAGGATCGCAGGTTCGAGGCCAGCCGTCTCCCTTTCTCCCTCCAGCTTAGCCAGGGTAGCAGCTTCCTGTTGGAGCATGGGCTAATGAAGGATCATGAGCTTTTCAATGGTTGTCCATGGAAAGGTAAATACAGAAATTAAGAGTGTCTTTTTAGAAACCTTTTATCTATTTGACAGTAATCATATGCCTGCTAAATACAATCATTAAAAACTCAGGCTATATTTTTGGTTTTTTATTTTATTGTTTTTAGTAATTTATTATATTTTATGAAAGTATTGGTCTATGGCATATTGAAGAGAAACTCATATGAGCCACAGATAATTTGATAAACTCGGCTTTACATAATATTAGTCAGTAAGCTAGAAGGAGTTTGGTTAAAATAAATGCTGAATGAATCAATGTATATGATATTATAGACAGATATTCTTTTTTTGTGGTATTGGGGATTGAACCCAGGGGCAGTTTACCTCCGAGCTACACCCCCAGCCCTATTTTTTATTTTTGAAACAGGGTCTCACTAAGTTGTGGAGGGCCTCACTAAGTAGCTGAGGCTGGCCGCCAACCTGCGATCCTCCCGTCTCAGCCTCCCAAGTACTGGGATTACAAGCATGCGCCACCAGGCCCAGCTTAGACAGATATTCTTATAATGATGTCTACAATGATGAACATTTAAATCAGATTCATATAGAATTGTAAGTATCATTGTATGACAGAATAAATATTTAAAAAATCTATCTTCTTCTTTGCAACTGAGTGTGATGGCCAACCTCCTAGATGGCCCCCAAAACATCCTACCTCCTAGTCTTTCTTTTTTCTGGTACTGAGGTTTAAACCCAGAGGTGTTTTACCTCTAAGCTGTACCTCAGACCTATTTTATTCTTTATTTTGAAACAGGGTCTTAATAAGTTGCCAAGGTGGACCTCAAACCTGCAATCCTCCTGTCTCCACCTCCCAAGTACGGGGATCATAGCACCCGGCTCTACTTCCTAGTCTTTATGCCCTTATGCTGTCCCCTCCCATGCAAACTAGGGCTGACTTGTATAATGATAGGATATTGAGAAAATCGTTGCACATAAATTCCAAAGCTAGGTTTATAAACACACTGGGGCTTGCATCTTGCTTGCTTGGATCACTGGCTCTGGGGAACACCAGCAGTCATGTTCTGAGGATGCTCATACAGCCCTATGCAAAGGCCCACGTGGTGAGGAGCTGAGGCCTCCTGCCAACTGCTGGCACCAACCTGCCTCTCAAGTGAGTGAACCATCTTGGAAGCATATCCTCCAGTCCCAAACATCAGTTCAGCCTCAGATGTTCAAAGTCCTGCAGACATCTTGGCTGAACCCTCATGAGAGACCCCAAGCCAGACCAGCTAAGTCTCCTGGACTCTCCACCTACAGAAACTGTAAAACAGTGTTCGGTTTTTAAGAATTAGAGGTAATTTGTTGAACAGCAATATATATGTTATGTGAAGTAATTTGGTACACAGCAATTGATAATTAGTACAATGGGATTTCTTGAATAATATTATTATTTTTTTTTTTGCGGTACCGGGGATTGAACGCAGGGGCATTCTACCTCCGCGCTACACCCCCGGCCCTATTTTTTATACTTTTATTTTGAAACCGGGTCTCACGAAGTTGCGGAGGGCCTCACTAAGGAGAGAGAGAGAGAGAGGAGAGAGCGCTGAGGCTGGCCACGAACCCCGATCCTCCGGTCTCTGCCTCCCAAAGTACTGGGATTACAAGCGTGCACCACCATGCCCGGCTTGAATAATATTATTAAGTGAATAAACCTTCAAGATCATGGTTCATTTTGCATCTTACTTATTTGCATCTTAGTCTTGTTTATATTACTACTCAATTCATTTCATCTCATTAATATATAAATATATTAAGACATATATAAATTAATTTCACAAAACTATAGTTGTAGCTTTTAGTCTCCTTGGCTTCTCCACTGAAAAAAGGTGATATAATCCTAATTAAAGATGGAAAATTATGGAGAATTTCCTATAATAAACATTCTGAATAGGGAAATTCTCCAGCACAGGACATAAAAAGCATTAGGTTCTGTTTTTCTTTTTCATTTTGAATATTTGAACATGCTAGGTATAAAACAATTTTTTGTTTCACTTTCTACATCTCCTTTTGATTTTGAAAGGCATACAAGATAAAAATCATCTACCACCACTATAGGTCCTGAGGATGTGCATTTGTGTTTCGTATGGTGGGGCTGGAGGAAATGGGTTTTACCACTTACAACGCCGTGCAGCCAGGACCTGTAATATTCATGAGCGACCATGTACTTAGGGAGAATGGAACTGATGAGATGTCAAACTTATCATGGCAAATACCAGTGTAGATCAAGTGGTTTTCATCTGAGAGTACTGAAACTTTCTGAGTTTTTATTGACATAGCCCACATAGCACTGCTTCTCCTACCCTCAATCTTCTTTCATATACATGTAAAAGCAGATGTTAATAGTTCAGTAAGAAGTACCAGAGAGTAAAATCTTACAACCCTTGCATTATGCCAAATATCTATTCTATATAACAACTACTTCTTAGGAGTGGGAATAAAATCAGAAGGCATATAGAGATTAAACACCACTGGCAAAGTAATTTTTCTGTTCTTGTTGAAAGGAGCATATTATCTTCCATTTCTACTTTTACAATTCTTTTCTATATTACTAGTCAACTTATTTAGTTTCATTAATTTCAATATTTGCTAGTTATAAACAACACTATAAAGAAAAGAAAGGCATAGAAACTACAGATGTCTTTCTTTAAACAAGTAAACAAAAGACAGATACACTGCAGCCTGCTGTTTAAATAACAGGGCCTTATAGTTTGTTTTTAACCATTTGGAAAGTATGTAAGGATTGTTATTGTAAAACACCATGTCAGGACAGCAATGTCAAGCCAAATGTCAGTTTCTCTACATTAAAGACAGGGGAGGGGGGAAATGAAGCTGCATTTCCAGAATTTAGAGTTTAAAAAAATTCTGTAGTCTACAATACCTTCTCTGCTTTCATGTGTCTGGCATCCATTCAGTTTTTACTTTGAAAAGAGAAATGATTTGGGATTGGTAGGAGTGAAAACTAGAGGAAGAAAAATAGTAGAATCTATTATGAGTATTGGGCTTGGCTCTGGGTTCAAGTGGTTTCCAGTATAAAACAAAAAGGGTGCTGCCTCTGACACCTTACACACTCTGACTTGGCCCCGCAGAGTACAAGGTATCCATTTTTGTCTTTGGTAACTGTAGAAAGGATTTTTGGGGCATTTTCGTGTTTTTCTCTTGAACTAGCAACTTTAATTTTGTGTGTGTGTGTGTGTGTGTGTGTGTGTGTGTGTGGTACTGGGGATTGAACCCAGGGGCATTCTACTCTGAGCTACACTCCCAGCCCTGTTTTATTGTTTAGTTTGAAACAGAGTCTCACTAAGTTGCTGAGGCCCTTGCTAAGTTGTTTAGGCTGGCCATGAACCTGAGCTCCCCCTGACTCAGTCTCCCAAATACTGGATTGTAAGTGTGCACCACCACACCTGGCTATCAACTTTAATTCCTTTTCAGTTACTAGTTCTACTTTGTGTTCTTCTACCCAAGTAATTTTTTATATTTTATATATTGCACTTTATGTTTAATATATAGAACATTTTTATATATTTCAGACAATTGACTTAACAGAAGGGGGGAAAACGTTACTTTAAAACCAGAGGACTTCATGAATCTGAAAACAATCCTGATGAAAAATGTTCTTGGACACATTGATGACCACAGAGAGGAGCTGGTGAGGGGCGGATGCCTACGTCGCCTCACACGCTTCCTCTGGGCGTTCCCATTCAGTCCTCACTAAGTGGAGAATTTTTTGAGGCATCATCAATTTAGAGATGAGGAATCTGAAATTTAAAAATCGATGAGCCGGGCGTGGTGGCGCACGCTTGTAATCCCAGTACTTTGGGAGGCGAAGACCGGAGGATACCGGTTCGCGGCCAGCCTCAGCTCTTGCACTCTCTCTGTCTCTCTCTCTCTGTCTCTCTCTCTCTCTACCCAGTGAGGCCCTCTGCAACTTCGTGAGACCCGGTTTCAAAATAAAGCATAAAAAATAGGACCGGGGGCGTAGCGCGGAGGTAGAACGCCCCTGCGTTCAATCCCCGGTACCGCAAAAAAAAAAAAAAAAAAAAAAAAAAAAAAAAAAAAAAAAAAAAAAAACAAAAAATCGATGGATAAATAGTGGATGAATGTCCCCATGTATGATTCAAAAGCTTGTTTCCTTTAAAGTGTTTCTTTGTACTCATGAATATTTTCACCACTTCTTGTACCTCTGAAAAATTCTCACACATACTTCTAACTCTTACTGAAAGGTCACCTGCTCTGTGACATTCAGAATTCTCTGAGGATATTGTCATCTTGGCTCCTAGAAAAGGTACTGCCATAAGCAGTTCACAGTTCACATCTGTCTCTTCCTGAGATTGTGAGCTCCTGGAAAGGAGGCATGATTTATTCTTTTTATTCTCAGAACATAAGAACTCAACTTCAGTCCATAGTAAGAACTCACCAAATGTTTGTCTAATGAATTTGTATACACACACACACACACAAACACACACACACACACACACACACACACACACACACACGTATATATATTCTCTGAGAAATCCCTTTGCATTAGTAGGTTTTGATTTGAAAATTGACTACTAGGGTAACTACACATTTCATTAATTATTTGATAAAGATGCTTCCTGCCTACCTGGTATCAGCTGCCCTGGAGAAATACCTGTTTGACCCAAGGGCTTTCGGGATGTAGTAACAACTGGACTTTGGCAGAGGGCAAGATTGTATGGGCTGCCTAATTGGAGACAGGGGTGGCAGACTGAAGGCTTTGTGATGGAGACTGCCTATAAACTACCAAAAACCACTAAAAACAGCTTTGACTAACTTAAGTTACAAATTTAATGTTCTAGAAATATATTATTTAGCTTTTAGTATCAACAAGAATTCTGGATAACCTATTTTGGAAAGTGAACAGTATTCAAGGGAAGCTAGGAGGCTGGGACACAGCTAAGCAAAATCACAAGCTCGTCTGAGAGCACCATTGATCACTGGGCACTGTTCTTTGAACCTTTGGTCCCCAAACCCATAGCTGACATGGCCAATGGTCTGAGTCTTTCTAAATCCTGAGTCAAACCATTCTCCTGGACTAGTCATATGATCATGACCTAGATAGCAAAGAATGAGGAAAGCCCCCTTTATTTTCCATGGTTGAAATTAGGCTCTGTGTTACACTTATTTTGGAATAATCCACAAGTGGGAAGGATATTTGCTTGCTAACAACCACATACAGATAATGGTTATAGTGGCAGATTGGTTGCATTAATGGCTTATGTCTCTCCCTACTACTCTGGTACTGAATCCTTGGGGCAATAATCCTCTACTATCTCTTATCCCTCTCTCTATTCCCACAGTTCTAGTTGGCCTTTCCTTATTTCTGTTCTAGAAACTGGCAATGGCAATTAGCCAGTTCCTTAACTTCTATTAGCAGTGTTTTGTGCATGCTAAGTGCATGGTCTACCACTGAGCTATACCCCCAGCCCTGGAAAAAAAATCTTTAATGGTAGTTCTAGTTTTCCCTTTCTTTATCGTGGAACTGGCAAACTATATCACGTAGATGATTTTTCACCCTGAGGCCAATAAGAGAATCATTCAACATCCATTCAAACATCTTCATTATTTTGGGATTCTAATCTTGTTTCCTTGCACTAGACCGTATGTTACTGCTGATGACAAGGTTAATAAATATCATGGCTCTAAGAAGTGCCAGAAGATGATCCGTTTGTCTTCTCTGCTTGTCTCTTCTTCTCCGAAGTGGGGTAATTTGACTCTATGTTAAGTCCTTTAGAACCAATTTTGATCTTAGACAAGACAGATTTAGTGCTTGCAACACTGTGGTGCTCATTATCAGATTCCTCTTGCTCTATCTCTGAATGGTATTCAGCCTCTGTAATTTCTTTCCTAGTCTTGTTTCCCAGTCTGCACCTCAGTTCCTGACACTAGACCCCAAGCTGTTCTCTGTCACACTTAACTGCTATCCAAATCTCTCTAGGAGTTAGGGATTTGCTTTCCTCTTATAAGTTAACATCCCAGTGACAGGGGATTGCTCCCTGGGAATCTCCTCATCAGACCTTTAGATACCTGCTTGAATTTTCTAAAACTTTCAAAAACATTATGTACAACATAAAACATATTCAGATTATAGTAAACATTCATTCAGTTCTACTCAATACAATTCAACTCAACAAAGATTTACTAAGTCCCTTCAGTGCCAGGCCCTGCACAAGAGCATAGGGTTTAAAGATAAATGAGAAAATAGACCACTCTCAAGGAGTTCCAAGGTAGTTGAGGAGAATGAGGGACAAATACACTAAAACAGCACATGTTAAGGACTAGACATGCATAAACCTTCTCAGAGAAAGAGAAGCACTCAGAGAAAGGAGGCAATCATGGTGAGGCCAGAGCTCTCATGAGCAGTGGCTACATGAACCTTATGCTTGGATTTTGTCCTTTGGCAATTAGTAGATATGGCAGATTGTATCATTGGTCCCAGTGTTTCCCTCTCCCTGAATGTACATCCTTTGGCATGACCTCATTGGAGAATTCACCTCTCCCATTCCTTAACTCTGGAGTCAGCCACTAACTTAATAATTCACTTTGGCCAGTTGGAATTGAGTGAACCCAAAGCAAGTAAAATGCAGAGAATTTCACATGAGGTTTCCCCTTCTGTGCTTTATTACCACATGGCTTGCTCAGTTTAGTCTGTTGGTCCCAGGAATGGACTGAGAGATATGTGAACTGAAGTTGCTCCATCTGAGAAATCTCAGTTAAGCCACCCAGTAGCAGCACCTCCAGATGACACACAGAGGCATTAGCAAGTTCAACTGAGATAACTGCACCCAGCCCAAATTAGCTTACCCCAGCCTCATGACCACATACATGCCTCAAGACACACAAACCAAGTGAGCATCACAATATTTAGTCAATTACAGGCTTGAAATATTAGGCAATTAAAAAAGAATGGATTCAAGAATGATGGAGGAGCTTGGGGTGTGACTCGAAGGTAGAGAGCTTGCCTAGCATGCACAAGGCCCAGCACTGCCTCCCCAAAAAAGAATGATATGGAACATAGATCATAGCTTTTTTTTAGATGTGGATAGTAAGGTGAAGATGGGGATTAGGATGGCTCGCAGATTTCTGAGTTAGAGACTAACAAAACTTGCAAATGGAAAGTATAGAATTTCAAAGTCCATTCATTGACAAAAGAATATTATCACCAGGCCCATAGCCATGTCCTTCTTACCAGAGATGTCCAGAAGCAATGAATTCAATCAACTCTTCATGTAAACATAGTAATGACCCAAAGACGAGCCCCCTCGGTAGGCATACCACTGGTGTTTATTGATGGAGTGGCACTAGGGAGTCCTTACCTATAGTATGTGTGTGTGTGTGTGTGTGTGTGTGTGTGTGTGTGTGTGTGTGTATTACTGGGGATTGAACCCAGGGGCATTCTACCTCTGAACTATACCCTCAGCCCTTTTTATTTTTTATTTTGAAACAGGGTCTTGCTAAGTTACTGTGTGCTAGCCTCAAAGCTCAGGTCCTCCTTTCTCAGCTTCCCAAGTACTGGGATTACAGGTGTGTGCCACTGCATCTGACTTCCTATGAATTTTTTCATTATATTCGTCTGGTTTCTATTATTTATTATACTCAAAACTAGAATTTATGGACGTATAGATCCTAAATGACTGAAAAATGGTCATATCATCAACTATTATTATCAGAACATAAAAGGTGCTCATCTAACCCAGGACTGGGTCTTTTCATGTGAGTAGTTTCTCTATACGTACTGCCCAGAAAGAATATTGTATGTTAGATATGAAACCAAAATTCAATTAAATAAGGGAGAAAAATAGCCTTTTGTGGATCTGTGCCTAATTTTCTCTAATTTCTCTACTTGATGAATTTTTCACTTGTACCTTGCAAATTTCTGCTTCTTTTGAAGTATTAGTATTATTTAGTTTTGAGTAAGATCTAAAACTGTGTAAGTCTCCTTTGAAAATTCAACCCTTCATGTTCTCAAAACATGGATGCAGGCGCTGAGGCAAAGGCGGGGAATGGTACCGTGCACCACTGATGTCAATTGAAACATTTTGGAAAACATGCTCACCTGGACAACCATGCGGACACATCCAGAGGAATTAACTGTCCATCTGATCCCCGGGGACTGGTAAGGGCTGGGAACCTTCAGGTGTAGCTTGTAAGTGGATAGTTAAGCCAGAAGACCAAGTGGAATGGAAATGAAAATGCATAGAATGAGTTCAGAAGAGATCCCAGAAAACACCAGCATTTAATCATTAGACAAGTCAGCTGGAAGACATAGAATAGTGGTCAAAAATCATTTGAGGAGAATCAGTAGAGCATGGTATCTTGGAAGCCATTCAGGAGTTTCAGACATGTGGAAACAGCTTGGACATCTGATGCCATTTCTGTCTTAACAATCAAGTCAAGAAAGATATACTAATGATAATAATATTGATAAAAATAGGGAGCACTCACTTCAAAAATTATTTCTAATTCTCACCCGACCACTCTGAGCTAATTACTGTTATACTATGAAGAGGAAACTGAGATTGAGAAAGCTAATTTACAAGCCCAAGATTGCCCTACTGACTAGCAAGTTTTTGAGCAAAGATTCTGAACCAGTCTTCCAACTTGAAGTTGTGCTTCTGTCTTACCATCAGGAATAGCTAAAATGCAAGAACTATTGGATCTGGAGAGTGGGAGGTATGTGTACCCACAGGAAGGCAATTGTAACAGAGGCAAAGGTGAAGGCAGGAGGCAGGGGACCAGTGCGTGGATGGATGGTGAGAAAGGGACACCTGTGAGGACTCGACACTCTGTAGATGTTTAGTGGTGGCAGGAGAGAGAAGGGTAGGGTCAGGGGCAGGGAATGCAATGTTAGGAAAAGGGTTTTATTAGGATGAAGAATGGGATATATTTATAGACTAAGAGCAGGAAGTAATGGCTATACAAGGGTTGGTGGAAGTTACAGGAGAGAGAAGAAATCAGTGCAGGAAGTAGCCAGTTCGGGTTAAAGGAATGGGGATGAGATGGGGAGAAAGATTAAGTCTAGGATGGTAGAGGCAAGGTTTGATGTGAGCAGACGAGGGCAAAGGATCCCTGCTCGATGGCCTCAATTTTTTTTAAGGAGCAAAAAAAACCTCTAAGGAGTGGGAGTGGTTTGAAGAAGCTGGAAGAGGAAGCTGTCGTGAAATAAATAGGAGGGGTGCAGGCCTGGGTGGCATTATAAACTGATTGTCTAATAGTATAACACACATAGTTGTGCAGCTGCTGCTGCTGCTGCTGCTGCTTTTTCTTCTTCTCCTCCTCCTCCTCCTCCTCTTCCTCCTCCTCCTCCTCCTTCATTCTTCTTCTTCTCCTTCCTCCTCCTCCTCCTCCTCCTCCTCCTCCTCTTCTTCTTTCTCTTCTTCTTCTTCTTCTTCTTCTTCTTCTTCTTCTTCTTCTTTCTTCTTCTAATTCTAATTCTAATTCTTCTTCCTCATTATGTTTTTGGATTTGGGTTTTTGCAGCCTTACTAGGTGGAAACACAAGGGGGAGTACGCCATTGTCTCTCTTTACCCTTGATCCTGCCTCAATGCCTCAGAGGAATTACAGCATTTTGGAAGTGTTGAGAGAAAATTCTGCTTCTTTATTTTTCATTTACTCTGATACATGACACCCATTTAGTAAAAAGTACACTATCATGTGCAGCCCAGACTCCCTTGATGATTTCTCTTGGGACCAGAAAATTTGAGAGAACTCCATGTCCTCTTGTCTATGCTGCCTCTGTATGGTAACTCAGCAGGGCTGACTGATCCCCATGGGAGGCACAGGGGTGGTCCTGCTGTTCTGCCCAGGAAAGGAGGATAAATGGGTAGACGGGTTCAAATCAGGCTAAGAGCCAGCCATCCACCCCATTTTGCTAGAGTTGTCCAATCCAGTTGGGTAAGCAACTGTCTCCATTTGATCTACTACCTAATTATTTCATGTTTTTAATTGGGTCAAAGTTACATACAATACATAGATTTTACAATGGATTTTGAAAAAGGCATTATTCCAAGTATCCCAAAATTTGGAATAGAACATTTCCACTTATTTAGAAAGTTCCACCTTGCCCTACCTCACTCTGGAAATAGTCTATGCTCTGATTTCTTCACGATGGATTAGTTTGGCCTGGTCTATAACATCATATAAATGTATCCATCAGTATGTACTTTTTTATGTAAGATTGCTTTCACTCTACACCATAATTTTGAGATTCATCCATGTTGTCATGTATATCAATGCTTTGTTCCTTTTTGTTGACAAGTAGTGTACTACTGTATGACTGTATTTATTCATTTTCCTACTGATAGAAATTTGGGCTGTTTAATGGTGAGGTCTATTATGAATAAAAAGTGCTAGGAACAATCCCGCACAAATCTTTCTGTGGAGATGTGTTTTTATTTCCCTTGGAATTTATTAGTAGGATAGACATATGTTTAACTTTATAACAAACCAGCAATATTTTTCTAAAATGCACCATTTTACCTTCCAAGCAGCAATGCTAAGAGTTCTGGTAGTTCTGTATCATTGCCAACATTGTTGTCAGTCAGTTTAATTTTATATTCTAGTGGGTGTATAAGTAGTTCTTGGTGTCCAAAACTTATCTGCCAGTAATTTTCAGAAGGGCTTTTGGGAACAAGATTCCATGCATTATCACATATTCAAAACATGTTTTACCCTTTATTCTTGAGTGACAGTTTGAGTTGTTGGATTTGACTATGGCTCTAAGATTGATGGAAATGGAACTATTCTGCCAGCAAAACAGGATGATCCGAGAGGCAAAGGGACACAGAGCTTGGTGAATGCTGCCATGAGCAACAAAAAGGAGTAGCCTTGCTGTTTGTAAGGCAGGGCTGTTGTTCTTTATGGATAGCATCCTGGGCTGAAACAGTAGATGGATTATTAAAATGGCCCCAGTTCTCACCATCTCTTCCCCCTTTTTGCAGTGCTGAGGATTGAACCAAGGGCCTCACACATGCTAGCACTCTAACAAGGATCTACACCAGCCTTCACCACCCACTCTGTAATGTAAACTTGCAGTGCCTCCCATCAAGAGGTGGAGATTTTATGACTTATCTTAGGCAACATAATGCCACAGAAGTGACCAAGTGCAAGTTCTGAGACTAAAACTTAAAAGGCCGTGTGCATTCTCTCTCTCGCTCTTGCTCTCTGTTTCACTCTCTGTCCCTCTCCTCTGCCATGTGAAAAAGCTTAGGCTAGCCTCTTTACCCTAGCCACCCTATTTCTTTATTTTCTTTTTCTTTTTAATTTTTAGTTTTTGGTACTGGAAGTTGAACCCAGAGGCGTTCTACCTCTGAGTTACACTCCCAACTCTATTCTGTTTTTTTTTTATTTTGAAACAAAGTCTTGCTAAGTTGCTGAGAGACCTTGCTAAGTTAATGAGACTAGCCTTGAACCTGCGATCCTCCTGTTTCAGTCTTCCAAGTACTGGGATTACAGGTATGTGCCACCATGCTGGGCACAGCCACTCTATTTCTAACCAATAGCCAGTCCAGTTCCCAGACAGATGAGTGAGGCCATCTTTGAAAATTCCAGCCTTTTTCTGACCCTCAAGATGACCAAAGACACATATGAGTGGCCCAAGATCAACCAATCAATAGATTGATCAGCAATAATAAATGGTGGCTGTTTTAAGTCAAGCATTAACAAAGTAGAGCCAATGGACCTAATCTGGCCTGCTTCCTGTTTTCATAAGTAAATTTTTGTAGGAACACAGCTGTCTCAGTCTGTCCCTGCTGCTATAACAAAATGCCATAGACTGGGTGGCTCAAACAACAGACAGTTCTTTCTCACAGTTCTGGAGGCTAGAGATCCAAAAACAAGGGGCTGACAGGTTTGATGTCTGGTGAGGGTTGTTCTCTCCTTCAGAGAAAGGGTCTGGCTAATGCATCCTCGTGTGTCAGAAAGGCAAATGCAGTGTCTTCATGTTGAAAAAGGGACCCAAGGAATAGAGGCATGGATTTGCTCCCTTAGGCCCCCTTTTCAGGGCACTAATCCCATCCTTGAGGGTGGGTCCTGCATGGCCTAATCACTTCCTAAAACTTCCACCTCATAATACTATTGCACTGGGGATTAAATGTCAACATGAATTTTGGAGGGACAGAAACTTTCAAGCAGTATCAATCAAGCTAGACTCATTTGTTTATATTTTGCTTCTTTTATGCTACAATGACAGAATTGAGCTGTTGCAACAGAGATCATCTGAACTACAAAGCCTACAATATTCACTATCTGGCCCTCTACAGAAAAGTTTCCTGACCCCTTCTTTAAGTCATTGAGCTTTGGGGGGGGGTTGTTATCCAGCAATAGCTAACTGATACACTTGGTAAATGTCAGTCAAATAAATACTGAGAAGACACTAGGTTGTTTTCACTAAAATAGCATTCATTTATTGGTTCATTTACTATATAGACATGGAAGATCCAAATTTAGCCATACACAAGATGGATACAGCTTCTACCCTTGCTAAGCTTATAGTTTAGTGGAGAAAGAAAATTAAAAAGGAATTAGGGTATAGTTAAATAGATTCATGAGTCACAAAGAGACCAGGTGGGTCAGCCATCCATGGACAGTGTCACATAGCAGCTAGTGTGGATGAGGGATGCAGTAGACACTGAGGAGCATGATCATCATGGAGGTGGGGTGGACAGATCAATGGTCAAACAGCATTGTCTCAGCTCTAGAGAGGCTATATCAATCTTTCTCAGGGAGATTTTTAGTATAATGAAAGTGTTCTGCAACCTGCTTTGGTGGTAGTTATACAACTTAATAAAAGTGTTAAAACTCATAGAACTATATATCCAAAAAGGAATCAATCTTACGATAGTTAATTTTTTTAAAAATCTATGCCAACTGTAGGCAATAAAATGCTTAGGAATTTGATGAAGATGTTGAGTCCATCATCATGGGAGATGAAAGGCTTGTTATAAGCTTAGTCTCTCTGATCACCTTATTAACTTGTAGGGGAATATTCAGCAAACTCAGAATTCAGTGTGAAGTTTTCACAGCCCTAGAAAAATCACTTATATCCAGTCCACTGAGAGAAAGCAAAGTTTCATGAAAGCTTTAAGTGTTCCCTGTATCTGTATGTGCACTGCACATGAGATATACATGACTATAAAATACCCCAGCGACCCGAGCTTCTCAGCCCCACGCCAGGCACTATTCTCTTTTCTAATTTGGAGCACCGCCACCTTCAGCTCCACCTCCATACGCGGATTTTCAGAAGAGTATTTATTCTGTCCAAGTGGACATCATGGAGTTCCACAGCCTGCACCACCCTCACATTCCCTTGACCAAAGACAAAATGTTCATGTCTGATAAACTCTCTGCTATGCTTCCCAGTTAAATTCCTAATAGCAATTTTTAACCAAATTTTCTGTTTTCAGCATAGATAAAGACCCCTATTTCCTTTGTATCTTTTCCTATCTTACCCCCAGGTAACAGTAAGTGCCTTAATTGGTGGAGTTTTGGACTCTGAACCAGAAGACTCCATAGAAATTGTGAGGTTGCTAAAGATAATCCTTTGGGTGTCAGAAAAAAATAAGGAACAATGAATACTTAATAATACCCATTTGCACAGGCTTCCTCCCTTGCTGTATGTCAGATGGTTATGTGTTATAAACGTACCCGGGGAAAGGTCATGTATTCTACTTGTACCCAAATTGCCTGGAGGAAAAAGAGCAAACACCACATTGTGGAGGGGCTGGAAGCAGATCCCCTGCTGTGCCCATCCAGGTGGTTTTGTAGATGATCTTGTTAGCACAAAATAAAACCATGTAAAGTAGACAAGTGGCTTACATGACTTCCGTTCAGAGAAACTTGGATAGAAGACAATGCTAATAAAGCAAACAGAAACCATCCACAAGGACCTGGCATTTCTTCTATTCATAATGAATGAATTTTCTCCAAAACACAAGCTTCTTTCATAGAGTGTAAGAGGCCAACCTGTGTTAATGAATAGGACTGGGAGCAGAAGGAGGTGAGATGAAGGCCTTTTTAAAATTACAAGAGATACTTGGGAGACTGAGACAGGAGAATCACAGGTTTGAGGCCAACCTCAACAACTTAGCAAGGCCCTCTGCCATTTAGTGAGACCCTGTTCCAAAATAAAAAAATAGGGCTGGGGGTGTAGCTCAGAGGTAGAATGCTTCTGGGTTCAATCCCCAGTACAACACACACACACACACACACACACACACACACACTAGGAGAACAATGTAATAAATGGAGTGATTGCTGGAAGTGGTGCAATTCTTAGAAAAATAAAGGGATGTTAGGTGAACAAACAATAGCAATGATGAAGCAATAATGAAATTCTCTCAAGTTGGCATTCAGTTGCATTGGTCAAATTGGTTTGGTGTCAAGTCCTTTGTTACCCTGGAATCACTTAAAATCTTGTATGCATTTACTGTTTTGATAGTTTTTATTTTATTTTATTTCATTTTATTATTTTATTTTATTTTATTTTATTTTATTTTATTTTATTTCATTTTGTTTCATTTGGTACTGGGAATTAAACCCAAGGACATTCTACCTCTGAGCCCTATTTTATTCTTTATATTGGAACAGGGTCTCTTAAGTTGCTGAGGGTCTTGCTGAATTGCTGAGGCTGGCCTCAAACCTGTGATCCTCCTATCTCAGCTTCTCAGGCACGGGATTACAGATATGCACCACAATGCATACCACCCTGAATACACCTGCTCTCATCTGTTTTGCTAATTGTAATGGGTTTATGTTCTCATTGACCTCGAATACTAACTTCTGGAGTGGAGCAGGAGTGTATTATATACATGCCTTAGTTTGCTTCGCAAACAAAGATCATACGAATTACTAGGGGATCCTGATAAAATGCAGATTCCAATTCAGCAGATTTGGGGTGGAGCCTGAGAACCTGCATTTCTAACAACCTATTGGGTGGTGGCAATGCTGCTGGTCCATGGACCACACTTTGAGTAACACTTGTCTAGCTCTAGAAGAATCTCTTTATCAGGGTAAGAGCATCTCACAGCTGCTTATTATGGGTTCTTAATTATAGGAATTATTCTGTGACTGAGTACCATACAGAAATTCCCTGTTTGGGTGAAGCGGCTTCTCTGTGTCTTTTCTTCCTTCAAGATAGCAGAGACAAATCAGAGAAAGAAGCATCTAGAAGAACAACCCTTTCCTCCCTACTGGACTGCAAAGTGGCTGCTAGCTGACTTGAAATATAAATATAATGACTCCCCAAAATGGCAATATGTTAATGCATTATCATTAGCAAACTAAATTACAGGCACAAAGAGGCTTTTTTGGAAAAGCGTTGTTGAAGTAATTTCAGGACATCTAGTTGCTCTTCCTTTTATACTTCCCATACTTTGCAAGACACAGCTAAATCCTCCCCACACTCATGGGCCCTGCTCATTTCTGTAATGCCCGTTTGCCCTGATGATTCAGAGATATGACACTACTTCATTTCATGACCATTTACATATTTCCTATG
Source organism: Glis glis (assembly GCA_004027185.1). Classification (NCBI taxonomy): domain Eukaryota; kingdom Metazoa; phylum Chordata; class Mammalia; order Rodentia; family Gliridae; genus Glis; species Glis glis. Next base: position 77,352 of record PVJS01000657.1, on the reverse strand, counting down.
CTTGACTTGTTTCTCCTAGAAAACAATAAACTGTTGGAAGCTCAGGGATAGTAGTATTAATAATAACAAGTGCATCAGTTAGAATATATCAAACATTTACTCTGTGTCAGGCATTTTACATAGATGTTATATACATGGTTTCATGCAGTACTCTCAACAACTCTATTGTGCCTGTTTTACAGATAAGAAAACCTTTCTTTCTTTCTTTCTTTCTTTCTTTCTTTCTTTCTTCTTTCTTTCTTTCTTCTTTCTTTCTCTCTTTCTCTCTCTCTCTCTCTCTCTCTCTCTCTCTCTCTCTCTCTATTTCTTCTTTCTTTTGTGTGTGTGTGTGTGGTACTGGGATTGAACCCAGGGGTATTCCACCTCTGAGCTACACTCCAAGGTTGAGAAACATGGTCTCACTAAGTTGCCGAGGGCCTTGCTAAGTTGCTGAGGCTGGCCGCGAACCTGTGATCCTCCTGTCTCAGCCTTCAAAGTACTGGGATTACAAGCATGTGCCACCATGCCCCTCTGAAAACTGAGATTTAAAGAGAATAAATAACTTACCCGAGGCATAGGCAGAGATTACGAGTTGCCACACAATATCCATCCTCCATTTCTTTTCCTGTAATTGAACCACAATTCCATTTGGGGCAGCAATGCAGTTAGCTGAAAGATGAGCCTTCCCAGACTCCCTTGAAACTAGGCATGGCCAGGAGATTAGCTTACAGCCAATGCGATGTAAACAGAGTGTGCTTTAGAACTTGATGTAAAAAGGAACTGAGACTGCAGGTAGAGAGGCATTTTTGGAGAGAAGCACTTTCCACCCTTCTGACTTTCTTCTTCTGGGAAGTTTTCGATGATCCCTTGATACTGGTAAACTCTGGGCACCATCTTGGCCCAGAAGGTGATCTTGAGGATCAAGGCCATACACCAGCATGGGGAAGCCAAAAAGTAGGAAACACCCATGTCCCTGATGACCTTGAAGCTGCACTTCCAGTCCAGAATTACTAACTCCAGACTTCTAGTACATGAGAAAGAAAGACGTATCTGTCACTGCGGCTACTTTGGACTTTCTCTTGCTCTCAGCCTGGCCTTACCTTAACTAAAATGTATTTCCTAGCTGATGAGAGATAGTGCCAAGATTCAGCCTTAGGCAATTCATTATTGTCTTCCTACCCTTAGTGCCTAAGAGCATGATATGTACATGGTATGCTTTGCTTGTTTCACCTCGAGAATGAACCCCATCTATTTCTTGTACTAAAATAACTCTTTCTAGGATTTTTTTGGCATGGTCTGCTTCAGCAGATAAAAAGCAGGAATACATTGGTATTCCTCTAAACAATTTGAAAATGTGAAGATACTTCTTGAATGTTGCAGATGTTTTGCAAGATTCATCTTTTCCTTATCATTTTCCTATTCTCCACACTTTTCTCCTTTGAAATCCAGACTTCGGAGGTTATCGTTATCATTCGTGTATTCATTTGGCATATTTATTAGGCATCTACCTACTGTGTCCTAGAAACCAGTCTAGTGGTTGAGGACATAAGACTGAAGAAAACAAATAATATCCTTGATTTACGGCATTTATCTTCTTTAAGGTGGGTGCATAGAGAGATGTAAGAGGACAAACAATAAATAATAGGTCAGGTAGTGATATATTTTTATAGAAAAAACTAAAGCAGAACAAAAGAGATAATGTTGCCAGGAATGGGGCAGTCATATGAAATCGGTAAGAGAGAAAAATCATGAGACTTTTGTGTTCCTACTGGAGCTATTGGCAAACATTTTTATTTGGAAAATAGACAAAAATCCTGGTGACAGAGATTGATTTATTTTTAGCAATGGAGATCAAACCCAGGGCCTCACACATGTGAGGCAAGTGCTTTGCCACTGAGCTATACCCTCCAACCTGATTGGTCCATTTCTGAAACGTTCTATGTTATGCTTTTTTTTTGTTTGTTTTGGCTGCTGAATCTTCTTTTTATTTTTTTTTATTTTTTATATATATGTATTTCAGTTTTATTTTTTTAACGTGCTTTTATTGGTGCATTGGAGTCTTACATCGCAATGAATATCTATTTGATGTTAATATACATGCACACAGCTCTTGGTGCCCCCCCCAAGTCTCCCTGAAGTACCTAGAATGATGTTGGTATATTCTCACATGTACATATTGTTTATGATAGTAATTCCACGGATTCGCTTCTTTCTTGCCCTCCCCCTTCCCTTGTACCACTTCCCTTGCCCTGCTGAGGGTTCTCCATTATCAACCGGAGTCCCTTGTGTGTCCCCACTACTCCCTAGGTTGCACATATTAATGAAAACATATGTCCCTTCTTTTTTTGTGATTGACTGATCTCGCTTAACATAATGTTCTCCAGATCCTTCCACTTTCTTGCAAATGATGTTATTTTGTTCTTCTTTATTGCTGAGTAGAATTCCATTGTGTGTATTTCCCACAATTTTGTAATCCACTCATCTGTTGAT
>PVJS01000657.1:39948-74783 GCA_004027185.1 Glis glis | reverse complement strand
AGAATTGTGCTGCTATGAACATGGGTATGCATATATTACTGTAGTTTTCTGGTTTCCATCCCTTTGGTATGATACCCAGTAGTGGACTAGCCAGATCATATGGTGGGTTCATTCCCAGTTTTCTGAGGAATCTCCACACTGATTTTCATAGTGGTTGAACTAGTTTGCAATCCCACCAACAGTGTAGAAAAGTCCCTTCCTCCCTCAACGCTCCATGTGCGTCCCTCCCAAAGCTGCGCGCTCGGTTGAAGAGGATGACCTTCCCCGAATAGAGGAGGACTGGTCTTCCATCAAGGGTATACAAGTAGCTGCGCTCCCCTGCTAGAACCTCCAAACAAGCTCTCAAGGGCCATTTCTACATTATGCTTGACAACCTGAAAACCTTCTATGGACTTGTCTGAGCAGCTGTTATCTAACGATCCCAACTGGACAATAACTGATTCATCTCTTCTTTTCCTTCTGCTCTTCTAGCACGTCATTCCATCACGAGCCCAATTACTTCTTTCCTCAAATGGGATTGTAACTTTTACACTAACTCTGAGAAAAGAATATAAATGAGTAACTGAGTGTGTGTGACAGCTTGGATCCACACCCCAGATGTGCATGTATATCTAAGATGGGATCTGGAACAGACAACATAAACATATTTATTTGGTCAAAAGATTGAAATTTCCTAAACATTCAAGTCCAATCATTCTTCTCAGCCCTTTTAAGATGTGAACTTGCTCCCAGTGTCTTGTGGTCTGAAAAGTAAGTGGAGGTGGGACGAGCAGAAGGAGATGTGAGAACAATAAAAGGAAAGATATTGAGGTGGCTGCTAATGTTTTTGCAGAAGGACAGGAAAATGTCCTTTAATGTTTAAAAAACAGGATCTTGCAGCATTTTTCACTTGGATTTCATTTTTCTCAGGCACTGAATTTTTGAGAATCTGGATGATCTGTAGGTTAAGCATTTTCCGGAAATAAGAAGTCCAGAGTTTATAGCCCTGAGCTGTGCCTTAGGACTGAAATTCACCTGCCCAGCATAAACCAAAAGAAACAATGTTCCTGTCTTTATCATTCACAGGAAGCCCCTCAAAAGCCTAAGGTGACTGGTATTAATACCTTCTCATCTCCAATGTGAAAATGTACTTCCAGGACAGTCTTGTCTCTAAAGAAAACCACAAATTTAATTTTGAGTTTCTTTATGTTATATAAATTGTGCAGTGTCATTACAATCAGTGGGGTTCCATTAGAGTCCACAGGTTCTGTAGTCATAGATAGACACAAACAACTACAGATTGAAAATAACAGAAAAAAATTGCATCTGTACAGGACATGTACAGCCTTTTTTCCTGTCATTATTCCTTAAACAATACAGTATAATAATTATTTACATAACAGTTATAATGTATTAGGTATTATACATAATCTAGAGATAATTTAAGATGTACAGGAGGATATGCATAGGTTTTATCTGAATAACTAGATTTTATATAATGTACTTGAACATCCACAGATTTTGGAATCCCTGGGGATCCCGGAACCAAAAATCTACTATGCCCTTGAACTGTGATCTAGGTTCACAAAATCTGATCACATCTCAAGATGCTGATATTTTTATATTCTCTGCTAATGATATGATCAGAAATAAACATCTTATTAATCTTTGTATGTTATTTTGGCCAGAATCGCCTAGAAGTGGAGCCTGAGACAGAGATTGATGATGGATGAGGTGATGAGTTGAGGAAGAGCATTCAGGAGAAAAAGAGAGAGGAAACCAGGTTAGAACCAGAGAAAAGTGCAAGCAAGAGAGAGGGGGAAAAAATGTTACCAGCATGTGGTCTCGGCCTGATCCCACAGGGACTTCTGGATCATGAGTTGTACCAGTCTCACCTGGTCTATTGTACCACTGTGTCTTTCACTCACTAGTTCAGAATGTCCTTCCTCACACGCCTGAAGGGAGGGAAAGGGTTATAACCAATTACAGACGATAGCCCACATTAGCTGAGGTCAAGTCTATACTGAATAAAGCAGCAGCGCATCATTAGCAACTAATATTTATAGAAGCTGAGTGCTGGGTGCCCTGGCCCAAGTGTGCACCCGCCTACCAGTGATGATCCGAAAGCACTCACCACATTTTGCCTTTTTCACCCAGGAAAATTTCCTCATTATCTTCTTTGGTGGGATTCCTACATAATTTGCTTCTTCTTCTCCTTTAGAAGATGAGGTTTGTCTCAAGCTCTTCTTTGTTGCTCTCCTAAAAGATAAGGATAATTGTGTTATTCAATAACTTAACCACCCTGTGAAGGAGTAATGACTTATCAGAAGGGAATAGATCTGTGAATTTTGCTATCAAAGCATAATAATTCAAAGATACTACCCCTGAGCCCTATCTCATTTGTTGTACAAATGAAAACCAAGATTTTTCTACATTTTTTGGCTTTTATTGGCTATTCTATAAATATCTTAGGGCAAGAAATTTCATATTTGCCTTTCTATTTCTAGCATCTGGAGTGATTCATTGTCTAGAGCAGACACCCAAAAAATGCTAATGAATAACTGAGTAGATGAATATTGGGGATGGCTGTGGAGATATGAATGCTTACTATAAGAATGCAAAGATTCAAAATATTAAAAGCACACAGGGGCCAAGGAGGTAAGGTAAAGAAATTAAAGGGATTGTGGCCAACTGGAAAGCCCATACAATATCCCACCTGTCATTCTCACTGCTATAATCCAAAAGACCGACCTTAGAGTCAAGAACTTAGAGGAAGGAAGATTTATTTGCTCACAGTGTTTGGAGATTCTGGGTTCAGTCCATGTGAGGCCAGGGTCTGGAGCTCAGGGCATGGCAGCAGGAAGTGGAGAGAGAGAGAGAGAGAGAGAGAGAGAGTGCTAGGCCAGAGCAGAGTGTGAGCAGGGGGAGGAAGAAGGACATATAATCCCCAATGCCACACCCCCAGGGACCCCTCCTTAGCAACCAAGCCCCACTTCCAACATTGCTACCTTGTTTTTGTGAGGATTATGGGGGGCATTCTAAATCCAAACCATTAAACCACCCATGCTGATGACGTCTAAAAAACAGTGTAGATCAAGTCCAGAGCTGTCCCAACTGTCAAGTCAGAAAGCTGGGTATGTTGTATGGGCAATAACCCATCAGTTCTACTAGAAAATGGAAAGTGGTCAGGAATGCTAGCTTTCTTGAGAATTTCTTTTTTTTCTCTCCTCAAGAAAATCTAGAAGTTCAAAATTGTACCTGAAATTTTCTTATTTTGAGATGTTGACAGATAATCTAAATAATAACAAGTAACATTATAGGAGCCAAGCCATGTATTAACTGAATTTCACTTGGGAACTTTTGGTTTGTGTCTACTGCCTAGAAATGTTTCCTAGTTGGTAATTATCATTTTTTCCTCTTTCAGTGGGAAACTAAAATATGGAAAACTAGAGCAGTGGTCTTCTATCATCTGACATCGATTCCCCTCCAAAAATCTCCTACTAGCTCAACCAAGAACATGGTTTTCCATGCAAAATTCTGCTTTGTGTCTGTTCCTGCCATTGTGATATCTTTTTATTCTGCCTTCTTTATTCCTGTCTATACCTTAGAGGATATTGTTCCCAAGGCTTCAATGCCTCAGCCTCCTTGTCTCCTTACTCAACACACGGAGTTCTTGGCCACTCTTCCATAAACCCTGAGGAGCTGAATGACTGTGTTTCAAAGGAGGTCTGTTAATACCTAGAAATTCATTTGCAAAACTGTGTGTATGTGTTTAATGTGCCATTTTAAGTGAAGAAGTTTGTGATTTTGGTCAGATTCATCCACTTTTCTGAACAACTATTTTATCAGTGCATTGCAATTATACATCATAATGAGGTTCAATGCGATAAAAGCATACATACCCACAGCAGCTCTTGGTGTATTTCCCTCCACATCCCTCCCCACTCCCTCCTCCTTCCTCTCCATCCATGTTAGTGAAATTGGTAGTAACAGCTTCACATATTGCCATAGTATTACTTGAGCGATTTCCTTCTTCAATCCTCTCTCTTCCCTTCCTTAGCTCCTTCCCCCAATCCCCTTTCCCTACTCTACAGGTCTGCCTCTGCATTACTTAAAGTCCTTTATGTTTCCTATTTTCTCTCTAACCTCCACATATGAGAGAAAACATACAACCTTAGACTTTCTGAGACTGGCTGATCTCATTTAGCATAATATTCTCTAGTTCCTTCCATTTTCCTACAAGTGACATAATTTTGTTTTTCTTTATGGACGAATAGAATTCTGTTGTGTATATATACCACATTTCCTTTATTCATTTATCTGTTGATGGACACCTGGGTTGGTTCCATAATTTGGCTATAGTGAATTGTGCTGCTATAAACATGGATATACATGTGTCACTATAGTATTCTGACTTTATTCTTTTGGAAAGATACCAAGGAATGGTATAGCTGGGTCATATGATGGTTCCATTTCTAGTTTGTTCAGGAACCTCTATACCCATCTCCATAGTGGTTGTACTAATTTACAATTCCACAAACCACTTTTGAAGCCTCATTTTTATTTGCTTGTACCATTCAGCCGGGCCATAGCATGTTCCATTCCCCTTCTTTAAAAAATATTTCGGTGCATTTTCACTGCCTCCAAAGTAAAATGCAGATTCATTAGCATACAAGAGCCATTATTATCATTTCCAACCTTGTACCCTGTGTTCCAGCAATTGTAAACTAGTCAGAGTTTCAAGTTCCCTCATGCTTCTGTGTTTGTATGCATGTTACCAACATTTTCTCCCTGCCTCCCATCCTTATGCCCATGAATAGCCAATATTTATCCTCAGGTTTGGCTTCCCCAAAGCTAACACCATGACAAGGACTTGGGTGTAATTTTTTTATATGGGAATTGATACCAGGAGAGGGGGGAGTGTGAGAGAGAATGGGAGGGATCTGACAAAGCGTGTGCTGTCAAACCAGTTACCACTCCGTCCTGCTGATGACCTCTAAAAAGCAGTGTAGTGCAGAGCTATCTCAACTGTCAAGCCAGAAAGCTGGGGTGTTTATCCACCAACTCTTTGGAGTCACTGGTTAAGGGCTTCTCCTGGGGATACTTAAGGCAGCAATTGGGCATGTTCCAAAGCCAGTAAAACCCCTCGGGTGGTGAGTTGTAGATGTTTCAGTAATTGCCTGTAGCATGGAAGTGAACACCAAGGGAATAAAGGGCAAGGCAATGTCAGGTTCACTATGAAATATCAAAGATACAGAACACTCTGTAAACATATTGGGCTAGTCAGCTTTTCATCGTTGTGACCAAACTACCTGACAAGAACAACTTAGAGGAGGAAACATTTATTTTGGCTCACGGTTTCAGAGTTCTCAGTCCATAGTCAGCTGGCTCCATTGCTTTGGGCTTGAGGTGGGGCAGAACATCATGGCAGAAGGGTGTGGTGGCAGAAAGCTGCTCAGATCCTGGAAGCTGGAAAGCAGGGGCAGTGGAGAGTGGCCAGGGACAAGACAGTCCCCAAGGGCGTGTCCCCAGTGACCTACTTCCTCCAGCCATGCCCCACCTGTCTACAGTTACCACCCCACCTCTGGGCACTGTGACACTGCCTACCTCAGGAGCTTTCAGGGGACATTCGAGACCCAAATCATAACACATACCTGATTTAAAAAATAATAATTCAGCCGAGTGTGGTGGTGCACGCTTGTAATCCCAGTACTTTGGGAGGCAGAGACCGGAGGATCCGGGTTCGCGGCCAGCCTCAGCTCTCTCTTTCTCTCTCTCCCTGTCTCTCTCTCTCTCTACTTAGTGAGGCCCTCTGCAACTTCGTGAAACCCGGTTTCAAAATAAAGTATAAAAAATAGGGCCGGGGGTGTAGCGCGGAGGTAGAACGCCCCTGGGTTCAATCCCCGGTACCGCAAAAAAATAAAAATAAAAAAATAAAATAAAAATAAAATAAAAAATAATAATTCAGCCAGGTGGGGTGGCACATGCCTATAATCCCAGTACTTGGGAGGCTTAGACAGGAGGATCACAGGTTGAGGCCAGCCTCAACAACTTAATGAGACCCTGTTTCAAAATAAAATGTAAAATAGGGCTGGGGGTTTAGCTCAGAAGTAGAATGTCCCTGGGTTCAATCTCCAGCACAAATAATAATAATCATCATCCTAAAGAAGTTCTCCAAAGGTCTTTCTTCCTCCTTTGAGTTACTTGCTGTCCTTCGAGGTCTCTGAGTTCGCTGGGCTATCTCCATAAACATATCATCTATATAACTGAGAACATATTAATTAAGTAGATGCTGTGGGTGAGGAATTGTGCTGCGCAATGAGGATGGGTCCATGAAAGGCAGACACCCAGTGATCCGTTACAGGTGTGCAGAGTGTTATGGTAGAAGTGGCGCTGTGGGCTCTTTTCCTCAATTCAGATAAAATTTTCTTATTGGGAAAATTAAAACTAATAGGCAGCTCGGTTGTAGCCCAAACAAAATTTTATTACAAATTACAAAGCAAGAAATAGAAAGGGAAGAGAAGAAAAACAGCATGCATGCTGGAGAGCCCCAAAATGGAACTCTGCCCCTCCCTCTGACCCCAGCCCCTTAAATACAGTTTTTACATTGGTTTGTTCTTATCAGCATTACCAAGGCAACAGGCTAGTCACTTATTTCTTAATCAGGTAGTGCCTTCTAGTCTCTGGACAGTGTGCTTACTAAGTGCAGGGGTTAATGATCTTTTTTTTAACCTCTGCTGTATCAGTTGCTCATCAGCTATGGGTGCTTTGAAGTGACCCATGGAGTTTACTAAGGCTGGGTCACAAAGAATAGGAGGTAAACAGAGGCACTAGTTGCAGCCAGTGCAGCTGTGTGTAATCTCTAAGAGTGAGGCATGGGGCCCTTGCTATGTTTACAGCATTAAAATGCGCCAGGCAGAGTCACTGCGATCTTAGGGCTTGTAGTTGCTTCTATATATTTTTAGGGCTAGAGGCTTTGCCTCTATGTATTCCTAAGACTAAAAGGCTTTAATTGCCTCTTTATTCTTACTATGGGTTAATCATTAGGACAAAGAGAGAGGGGAGGGGGAACTCTTGGAATGTAACAGAACTGCTGCCCCTCCCTGCCTATTTGCACAGCACCCCAACTCTGACTGCCTTTTATATTTTATTAGAAATTAATACCAGAGCAATTTTTAATACCGGCACAGAGAATATCACATAACCATAGCAAGTTGGACTTGGCTTCTCCAAGTCTAACTACTCTCTTTTATTTCTCGGTTCTTATCCCTTACTCATTGTCTAGCACAGAGAGGCATTCAGCAAATGTTTACCAATGATCAGTCAGTACGTGAAACATATGCCTCAGGTTTCATTTGGAAACTATGAGCACTTGGAACAATTCCAAGTTGAACTGGATACTTGAACCCTACCTGGAAGCAGAGATCTGGGAAATCACTGTTCTTGGCTGGAGGCATTGGACTGAAGTAGTAGTCCCTGCTTGGCTGTCACTCAGAACGAATACTCTGTACACTTAATAGAATGTTCTCTTTCAGTAAACTCAAAGCAAGCCAACCTTGTGGCCAGAATCACTGCAATTGGTTAGACATAATTAAAACCAGGCCTAAGATGCAGCCTTTTAATCCTTAAGGTAACTCCCAGTGCAGACCTTTAAGGTTATGTACTCTAGTAAGGCAAAAGCAGAACAGAACGAATCCCTTCCTGACCTAATGGTAGAGTCACGGCAGTGTGATGTATGAAGCCTTTTTTCCATCATTTTATCTTTTTTTTTGTGTGTGTGGTACTGGGGATTGAACCCAGGGGTGTTCTACCTCCGCGCTACACCCCCGGCCCTATTTTTTTTTTATACTTTATTTTGAAACCGGGTCTCACGAAGTTGCGGAGGGCCTCACTAGCTAGAGAGAGACAGGGAGAGAGCTGAGGCTGGCCGCGAACCGGGATCCTCCAGTCTCCGCCTCCCAAAGTACTGGGATTACAAGCGTGCACCACCACGCCCGGCTTTCATTTTATCTTGACACTATTGAATTTCTCTCTAGAAGGAATACAGACAGACATTTCTGGTCTTAAAAAAAAAAGTCTAAAGAGATGTTTTCAGTTTCAGGAATGGAAGTTCCTACATGTTTGTCTAGAAAACTTGCTAGGAGTCACGAGTTCAAAGACATTAAAGAAGAGGGGAGTTTTAATTATTCAGCAAAGTTGTGGTCTCTATTTCTACTTGCTACTCATTTCTCTGGAAATGCCTTGTTAGGCAAATGAACTCTGGTTTCACTAGTGTGATCAAGTGAGCCACCTGTTGGCCATTGCTGACAATTACACCACAAGTAAGTGCTATTTTTGTTATCTTTCAATGAATGGGGCCTCCTGCTGCAACATGCTGTAGAGCACTAGTTACTAAACCCAGAACCACCTGGAGACTAATAAAGAACACGTGGCCAGTTTTCTTGAAGAAGGACAAGATCTGGGCCCTTGTGTTCTTACCAAATTCTGACATCCACTGAAGTTTGCAAAGCACTGCTATTGATCATTCACAACAGATATATTTTTCCATTTTGAGCAATTATTTTATGCAGAACACTTATGAAAAATTAAAAATCTATATTATTCCAAAAACTGATTTAAGAAAACTTTAGCCGGGCGTGGTGGCACACGCTTGTAATCCCAGTACTTTGGGAGGTGGAGACTGGAGGATCCGGGTTCACGGCCAGCCTCAGCTCTCTCTCTCTCTCTCTCTCTCTCTCTCTCTCTCTCTTTCTACTTAGTGAGGCCCTCTGCAACTTCGTGAGACCCGGTTTCAAAATAAAGTATAAAAAATAGGGCTGGGGGTGTAGCGTGGAGGTAGAACGCCCCTGGGTTCAATATCCGGTACCGCAGGAAAAAAACTTTAATAAATGAGAATCAAAAGTATATTCTGTAGTCCACCTTCATCTGAACGTTCACTTTTTCTGTTTCAATTATCCACAGCCAACTGTCATCTGAAAATATTAAGTGAGAAATTCAGAAATGCACAATTCATAAGTTTTGTGTGTGTGTATGTGTGTGTTATTGGGGAGTGAACCCAGGGGCATTCTACATATGAGCTACATCCCCAGCCCTATTTTATTATTTATTTTGAAACAGAATCTCACTAAGCTACAGAGGGCCTCACTATGTTGTTGAGGCTGGCCACGAACCTATAATCCTCCCATTTCAGCCTCCCAAGCACTTGGATTATAAGTGCACGCCACTGCTCCTAGCTAGTTCATACATTTTCAATTGTATGCCATTGTAAGTAGTGTAATGAAATCTTGTACCATCCTGATCTGTCCTGCCTGGGAAGTGAGTCGTCTCTTTGTCCAGTGTATAGGCATTGTATATACTACCTGCTCGTTAGTCATTTAGTAGCCATGTCTGTCATATGGACTGTTTAGTGTCACAGTACTTGTGGTTAAGTAACCCTCAAGAGAAAGAGATCACATTCACATAACTTTTATTACAGTATATTATTATAATTGTTATATTTTATTATTAGTTATTGCTATTAATATCTTACTATGCCTAATTTACAAATTAAATTTTATCACAGGTATGTTTGTGTAGGAGAAACCTAGTTCATAGCATGGAGTCCGGTACTATCTGTGGTTTCAGGCATCCACTAGGGATCCTGGTCGGTATCCCGTGAGAATAAGAGGGGATGGCTGTATTGTGGAATCAAGTGGAAACAATTTAAGTATTAGTCTGATGAAGAAGTAATACTTCATTTTGTTTTAATGCAGAAGTGGCAATAATTGAATTGTGTAATAAATTCTCATGGAATACTTGCAAGTTATTCTCAGGACTGAGGTTTATCAACTACTGATCTAGACTATCATTTCTATGAAGTTCAAGAACAGGCAAAACTAATACATGGTGTGAGAAAGAACAGAGGTTACTCATTGAATTGATTGAATGCAGCACAAGGAAACTTTCTAAGATGATGCAGATGTTCTATTTGGGTGATGTCACAACTACCAAAACTCACTTCATTTTACACATAGGAGCTGTGCATTTCTCTCTGTATAAAATATACCTCAATAAAAGTAGAAAATTATAAAATTTTGAATCAAATGAAATGTTCATATAGCCCATTCATTGTCTTAGACTGGAATCCCAGGAGAAATCTGAGTTGTTCTTTGCACTGTGTTGAGTTGTAGATGTATGCCTTTGCGTGTGGGCCTGTGCACTTTCACGTGCATGACACACATGACAAAAAAGATCTTGCAAAAGATAGAGGTGGAGAGCCATTTGGATTTGTGGGGGGGATTAAAGTTAGAGGTGTTGATTCAAGGGTGTTGTCAATGCTGGCTGTGTTGTAATCATATGAGACCTTTCGAAAAATGCCCATGCCTGAGCCCCACACACAGAGATTCTGATTCAGTAGGTCTGCAAGGGGCCCAGACGATTCTAGTATGCAGCCAGGATTAATTCAGGGCAGTGAATTAATCCTCAAAGACCAAAAACATCAGCAACACCAGAGAAATTTTCCAAATGAACAACTTCAGGCCCTATCTTAGATCTTCGGAATCAAAACTCAGGCTGGGCCCTGGCCTCCTTCGTCTCCACAAGCCCTCTATGTGATTCTGCTACATGATATTGTTTACTCACTGACTTAGAAATTTTCTTTTGCGATGTTTCAGGATCCAGTATTCCTCAATTCAGTTTTAGAATCCCCAGTTTTTGAAGCATTCCTGTTTTTATACAATGGAATTAACTTCCATCGTATGCAGAGATGGGCTTCTTACCATGAATGGCCTGTGGATATTTCTATGTTCTATAATTCTTCCTCCATTTCCTGAATCCTCTGCCTCTAAGTTTTCATCCCCTCTGCAGCTGATTGCTTTTCCTCTTTCTTTCCCCCATGCATTCTCTTCCTGACTCAGCTTCTTTTCGAGCGCCCTGTCTTTATATTCTCCTGCGACCCGTCACTGTGCCATAGTTCGGGCTCATTTTGCAGCAGAGCTCGGCTAAACACAGTGAGCGAATCTCATATTCTGTATTTGTTCTTCCAGCCCGTGCCTGGTGAACACCTCATCACTCAGCTGGGATGGGAAATGGCCTCAATCTTTTCCAGCTATTGTTAACGAAGATTATATCCAGGAGATATATATCATCTGTCATCTCTGATTTATTTTATCTTCTCGCTCTGGTGACTTGCCGGTTATTTCAGCTGCCCAATGTAATTATTCAAAAACTTCAAAGTTGTTTGCTTTGTAAACAGGAGTTTCCTCTAGGTCTTGCTGACTTTTATAAAAAATTGTCTGATTGCTTCTCCCAACTAAGTGCCCCCCCTCTCTCCATGTCTCTACTTCCTGAAGTAACTGGTCCCTATTTCCTTAAATCTTGATTTTTTTCCCCCTCTTTAACCTTCCAGAGGTTAGGCTTCATTTTCTCTTCACAGATTTAGACTCACAAAGGCTTTCTTCACTTCCAAAATTTCGGAAAATTTCTTGAAAATATTTGTAACATTTCCCTGAACATCTTGCCTTCCAACACCTTGTTGTGGTTGTTTAATTTTGTTTATTTTCATTTGTGTCTTACATTCTCTATTTCCTAGTTTTCCCAAGACAACGGTTATACTTTCTGTCAGCACTTCATTTATTATTTGATTCCCTTTTTTTTTTTTTCTTGGCGATACGGGGATTGAACCCAGGGCATTCTACCTCCAGGCTACACCCCCCCATCCCTATTTTTTATTCTTTATTTTGAAACAGGGCCTCACTAAGTAGCTGAGGCTGGCCACAAATCTGCAATCCCCCTGTCTCAGCCTCCAAAGTACATTACAAGCATGTGCCACCACGCCCGGCTAATTACCTTTCTTAAACTCTGGTTGGAACATTTATGCATGCCTGTCTACAGAGAGATATTTTTTTATAGCTTAATCTTTATCCCCCCTCAGAAAATCTTGGCTTCTTTAATTTTCTGTTCACATTTGGCAACTTTTATTTATTTTAAATATTTTTAAAGTTCTATAAAATTGTTGTGCCCTCATTTGTTTTGTTTTCTTCTCTTCATAGGAAGGAACATTTTGTTTAAGAAAATAGACAATGAACAATTTCTCAATCAAATACTGTTAGTTATTGACTCATGAGGCCCTTCATGAAAATCGGACCTGGCCTCCAGCCTCCCGGGAACATAGCTTTAAACACCCAAATCTGCTATTTAGCCTACCTGGAAGGACCACATCCCCACACCTGAAATCCATGGTGGCTCTTCTGTATTTATTGGTTTCTGTATTTGCTGCCTCTTAGTTCACAGAGACTCAAATAACTTCTTCTAATAGATGGAAACCACCTGAGTAATTCTGGCCTCAATTTCTGCATTTTCTAGAGGCCTCTTATTTTTCTTTGCTGAGTTAATTATCTACCTTCACTTGAGACTTCTATTTCAGTGTCTCGTGTGTTCTCAATGACAAGTTCCTCAATGCTAGAAAAAGAATTTTCTTCAAAAGCAAAGGTTGGCAACCCAGAGCCTATGGGCCAAATCTGGCCCACCACCCTTTTTTTTTTACTGGAATTGAAGCTATCCGCATTTATTCACATATTGTGGATGGCTGCTTTCATACTATAAGGACAGAGTGGGGTAGCTGTGAAAGTGACTGTGTAGCTTGCCAAAAATAGTTCCTATCTAGCCCTGTACACAAACAATTTGCAGACCTCTGCTCTGGGATTTTACCACTGGCAAGTGTATCTCTGCTCCCATGAAGAGAATTAGTACCAGACCCTACAGGGCCATTTTATAATTTCCGGTATGCCTTCTTGGGCCTCATGTGCCTCATCTTCAGCTATTTAACAGATTTGTTCAGGTTTTTTTCAATAGGACGTCCACTGAGAAATGGTGTCTTCTGCCCTTCTCACCCGAATTCTAAACTATCTTTCTCCCCTCAAGGTATCAGAACCTCATTTCCTCTATGAAAACAAACCCCATCTTTATCTGTTGGCAAAACTGACATGCTTAAAATAATTGCTTGCATGAGGTGGACATTGAAGAGAATGAGAACTGAACCCATGTAATTGTTAATTTTCCACATTTTGCATCTTTCAAAGCACATTTTTGTTCTGAGGATATATATAAAGATATACTAAGAAGGCACTGGCACACAAAAAATAAAGTGAAATTTCCCAAACATTAAAATATAATGTATACTAGACTTATAATTTAGTATATTATAAAAATGGTCCTAATTCACTCTCCCATCCTGAATCCACTCCCTTCCCAAGGTGGCTTTGCCAATCATCCAACCAAGAGATTTCCTCTCCCCATGACTCTGGACTGGTGTTGGGGTTGCCTTTGGATAATAGAATAGGATGTAGGTAAAGTGCCCGTTCTGAGCCTTGGCCCTCAAGATCCTGCTGTCTTCCACTTCCCTCCCCCCCCCCCTTAGACCCTGGCCACCACTAGAACAAGCCTCAGCTCACTTGCCAAAGAGTGCAGACCATAAGAAAGAGAGCTGGGTTTTCCAGGTCAAAGCTGTCCTTGACCACATGGCCTCAAGCAGACCCACCAGCACACCAGACTCTCTTTCTCTCTCTTTCTTTCTTTCTTTCTTTCTTTCTTTCTTTCTTTCTTTCTTTCTTCCTTCCTTCCTTCCTTCCTTCCTTCCTTCCTTCCTTCCTTTCTTTTCTTTCTTTCTCTCTCTCTTTCTTTCTTTCATAATTTATTGGTTCATTGCAATTATGCATCTTAGCAAGGTTAAAACATACATGCACACAGCTCTCTGCATATTTCCCCTCCACACCCCTCGCTGCCCCCCTTCTTCCCCCCTCACATAAGTTAGTGAGATTGGTAATAATACATTCGCATATGGCTGTGGTATTATTTGAATTGTTTCTTTCCCCAGCCCTCTCTCTTCTCCTCCCTCTCACCTGTAACCCCTTTCAACTCAACTACCAACCTATCTTTGCATTATTTAATGATGCTTGTGTTTTCTATTTTCTCTCTAGCTTCCACAAATGAGAGAAAACATACCACCCTTGACTTTCTGAGACTAACTAATCTCACTTGGCATAATCTCCAGTTCCATCCACTTTCCTGCAAGCAACGTAGTTTTGTTCTTTCTTATGAATGAATAAAATTCTCAGCCCAGATCATGTGAACCATCTATCCAATCTGTAGACACATGAGAAATAATAGAAGGGTGCTGTTTTAAGCTACACATTTTAAGACAGTTTGTTACCCAACCATAGTTAACCGATACAACAGACATTTAGGAAGAGTTGTTGAGTTAGTATGTCAAGCCAGCCAGGATAAAACGTCATATTCATCTCAAGTTTATATGCAGCGTTCACCTTTCTTCTGTTTTTCTTTTTTTTGGCTTTTCCTAACAAAATGCTGGAAAGTGTTTTGGTAGTTCTACAGTGACCTGTTAGATCCCAAAGGCAGCTATGCAATCTCCACAGTTTTCTACTTCAATGTTTAGTCTCTATTCACAGTAAAGTGGAAATGACTAATAGAAGGTTGAAATTTTTTTGCTTAAGGGACCTCTGCATTAACCTTTAAGTATTAATGATTCAGGGATGACATAATGAAATACCAAAGTACAGATGGCTTAAGCAAGAGAAATTTATTTTCTCACAGTGCTATTGATTGACGTCAAGGTGTCAGCAGGGTTGATTTCTTCTGAGGTCTCTCTGGCTTGCAGAAAGTCATATTTTCCTTGTGTCTTCACACGGACTTCTCTCTGTACATCTTTGTGTTTAAATTTCATCTTCCTATAAGGACCCAAGTCGTACTGAATTATAACCCAACCTAATTATCTCATTTTAACTTAATTATCCTTTCTAATACCCTGTCTCCAAATACAGTCACACACTGAGATATTGGGAGTTAAAAATTCAATATGTAAATTTAGAAGGGCACCATTCAGCCAGTGCATAGCAGGGGCTTTGGTGAATGCCATGCCATGCAGCAAAAACGGGGCCAAAGTTTCCAGAACGGGGGTGTTCTGCAAGGCTAATGGCCAAGAAATATGGAGAAAGGAGGTTGGTCCCAAAACTTAAGCTGGAAGCAGCAAGTTCTCATTAAACACTCACTCTTCTTCATCCTGTGCTGAGCATATGACTATGATATTTCACTTGTTCCTCACAGCAACCTTATTAGGTAGTTCCTAATATTTTTACCATCATAATGCCTCTAGGCTATACAGATCCAAGTGACAGAGCTGAAATCTTAAACCGCTTTATCTGACTCTCAAATCCATGTCTTCCCTTAAGCAAATACAAACAAGAACTGAGTTCCAAACAGAATCAAGTAATTAGAGGTTGCTTATGAATCTTATCCAGGAGCAAAATGTGAGGACTAGCTGAACTCTGTAAACAGTAAGTGAAGTCAGATGGCAAGCAACATCAGGGTATAATTTCCAAAAACTTCAAAAGCACTACTTTCTCATAAATATATGTGGAACATGTGTCAATTAATAGCAGAATTTTTTAATGGCAGAAACAACAGGATGTGAAGAGCAGAGTTCAAAAGACTGAAGTATGTATTGTGAATAAAGGAAGAAGGTTGAAACATCATTAATTAACTTCAAAGCTGACTAATATGCTAATATTAACCTGGACATATCCCATACCAAAGAAGATAATAAAATGGTTTTATTGGCCTGTAGTAAAGGACAGAAAACATGTAGAACTTAGTCTTCTAGAAGTTAATATTTAACTTTAGAAAGGTTGGGCCCTAATCAGAGTAAATAGTGAGTCAAGCAAAGGAACATATGTTAAAGATGTTCTGCCCTGTGTGGTAGCCAACTCTCACATGGCCATTTAAATTTCAAATTAATGAAACTTATGTAAGTTAAAAACTCAGTTACTCAGTTACATTACCCGTGTTCCAAGTGCTCAATAGACACATGTGGCTAGTGGCTGCCATACTGAACAGCTCACATATAGAACTCTACCATCACCACAGAGTGTTCTGTTGAACCACACTGCCTGGGAACATCAGATGAACCACATGCAGGTGTGTTAGAGAATATCTAGCAGGACACAACACAGTAAAGTTTTGGATAATTTTCCTTAATCATAGGAGCCATGATTTGCAGGAACTTGAAATTTTACTGGAAGAGTAAAGAAAATTGAGGTGTGTGATAGATGTGCTGGCAACCAGCATACCAATGATTTTTCCCCCTTTTTCTTTCCTTTTTTTAAATTACAGATCTACTTGCCTGGATTTCTACCATGTCCCATCCTTTACCACGCGTAGCTGTGATGCCCTGTGGCCCCACATATAAGTGTCTCTGTAAATGGCATCCCATACCCCAAAATTAATTTTGAAAAGTCTAGATTCCTCACAAATTTTAAATTGAACCCAACAATGTAATAACATAGTTATATCATATTTTAAATATATCTAAAGGAATATAAATGGCATTTTGAAGTTTAGCATTATACACTAATAAGAACAAATTCTCTAATGATAATCAGAAAGTTTATATTTTTCTTACTGCCTAAAATCAAATTTTATTATGGTCCACCTATAGAATTTTATCTTAAAGTAATTTTTATATTTGAAAGTTTTTATTATTGCACATTCTTCTAAACACCAAAAATATGTAGAATAAATTGACTTTTTTCTGTTGTTGCTGAAGAT
Organism: Glis glis; assembly: GCA_004027185.1. Taxonomy (NCBI): domain Eukaryota; kingdom Metazoa; phylum Chordata; class Mammalia; order Rodentia; family Gliridae; genus Glis; species Glis glis. The sequence goes on along the minus strand of PVJS01000657.1, from coordinate 58,205 downwards.
CATTGAGGTTGGAATGTCAAAACATGTATGAAAGTAATTTTGCAATTTGCAACTATTAGTAATTCAAAGTTCATGATTGGAAATCCCCAGAATCACAAAAAGGTTTCTATCCCCATCACTAGAATTGCGTAACATCTCAATTTCTAAGAGGAAAAGCAAAAGGCTTTACCCAGAATAATCAAATACTATTAACCAGACGAATTACTCTTTCAACCAGAGATATACTCTGAAAATTTTAATAAAATCAAAATATTGCTAATTAGCCGGGCGTGGTGGCGCACGCTTGTAATCCCAGTACTTTGGGAGGCAGAGACCGGAGGATCCGGGTTCGCGGCCAGCCTCAGCTCTCTCTCTCTCTCTCTCTCTCTCTCTCTCTCCTTAGTGAGGCCCTCCGCAACTTTGTGAGACCTGGTTTCAAAATAAAGTATAAAAAAGTAGGGCCGGGGGTGTAGCGTGGAGGTAGAACGCCCCTGCGTTCAATCCCCGGTACTGCAAAAAACAAACAAACAAACAAAAAAAATTGCTAATTTATACACCTTTGCAAATATAAGTAGATTTTTTTATAAAATGTTTAAGATACTACATGCCTTAAATACATTTTTTTTCTCATCAAAATCTAAAAGCTCTAGCTGGGCGTGGTGGTGCACACTTGTAATCCCAGTACTTAAGAGACTGAGACCGGAGGATCGCAGGTTCTCGGCCAGCCTCAGCTACTTAGTGAGTCCCTCCACAGCTTAGTAAGACCCTGTTTCAAAATAAAGAATAAAAAAATAGGGCTGAGGGTGTAGCACAGAGGTAGAACGCCCCTGGGTTCAATCCCCAGTACTGCAAAAAAAAAAAAAAATCTAGACGCTACAGATCAACAAATGAAAAATTTCCATTAATAACCTAATTGACAAAGTCAGGCCTCATTTAAAAACCATTAGCTACACCCATTTTCTGTGTCAGAAAAAAGTGAAACATTATTTATCAATACAGATATGTTATAATACACATGGAAATATCTATCTTTCAGAATACATCTTATAAGGCATATTACTGAAAAGCATGATAAAAATCATCAATTTTTGATGTTATAAAAACAAGATAACAAATCAATACAGTGCTTTCCATTACTTAATTTGTAAATATTCAATATAGCTAAAATGACAGATTTGTTTGTGAAGCAAGGAATATGACAGAAAGGATGGTATTTCTTTGAAATATATTTGTACATGTGAGCTTGTGTACTAAATTCTGCTATTCTGTTTTTGAGAATAATGAAATAAGATGTTATTAAAATTAGGAAGAATTAGCCGGGTGTGGTGGCGCATGCTTGTAATCCCAGTACTTTAGGAGGCGGAGACCAGAGGATCCGGGTTCGCGGCCAGCCTCAGCTCTTTCTCTTTCTCTCTCTCTCTCTCTCTCTCTCTTTCTCTCTCTCTCTCTCTCCCTGTCTGTCTGTCTGTCTCTCTCTCTCTACTTAGTGAGGCCCTCCGCAACTTCTTGAGACCCGGTTTCAAAATAAAGTATAAAAAAATAGGGCCGGGGGTGTAGCACGGAGGTAGAACGCCCCTGGGTTCAACCCCCGGTACCAAAAAAAAAAAATTTTTTTTTCAAAAATTAGGAAGAATTTCTTAAATTATATGAGATATCATGATCAAACTTCATGTATGTCATTTAAAAGAAAAGCATAAGCTGCTGAAAACAAATTGGTTTGACAACCAGCATGTAATTTAATTTAATTTTTTAATTGCAAGAAAAACAATGTGACATTTATAAGATGAAACTAGATAAGGTCACTGTAATCAAGATTAATGTCTAACAATATTATTTGATAAGATAGACTTTAATTCTTTTATTTGATAACAACCAATGTGAAAGAAGTCTCATGAAATTTTATCTCTGATTTTTTCCAGAACAAGGGAATAATCCTAGGAAACAGTCTCGTTAAAGTTCAAATGAATTAGAATCACCAACCTGTCATCTTTTATTCATCCAATGGTTCCTTATATTCCCTTTTCTGGGGATGAGTCTTGACAATATATCAAAATGTTGTGTGATACAATGAAATTCCTTACGTGAAAGAAATTGGTATTTTAGCTTTCAGTATTTCTTATGATCTCTGCTCTGTTCTCATGGACTCTACAAAAGGGATTCCTTCTTTGGCGGTGGTCAGGGGTTAAGAAGGTCAGCCATGCGTGCTTACTTCCTCACCCCTCAGTACATCTAAACTAAGAAATACTTAGAAATGAGTAGTAAAGAACTCTGAGGTCCACAAAGCAGTACCTAGAATGAAATGCATACTAAATGTACACATCGTGTATATCAAGTGTATGTATTAAAACATATATCAAGAAACCAAAAATGCGAGCTAAGCATTCAAATAAACAATATGGGGAAATAGCAAGGGAGCAAATGAAATAAACCAAGGACAAAAGAAATATTAAAGTAATGGCGGAAATCTATGAAATTGTGTATAGAAATACTAGCAAGTAGCAATAATTAAATATGGCCTGAAGCTAGTTCTTTGAAATGCTGAATAAGAAAGACAGCTTTCTGGTGGGACTGAATGAGGGAAAAAGGGATCTTGCAAATAAATACATAAAGTAAAGGAGAAAGACTATACATTTAAAAGAAATTTAAAACTAAAAAGGATATTCTGAAATACTCCATCTACAAATCTGAATACTAGATGGAATGAACAAGTCCTTGGAAAAACATAATCTTCAAACAGAATTTAGACAGAATTTAAATGGATCAGTAAGAATTAAAGTGGTTGTCAATGACTTTCTCTTCCAAAACACCCTACACCTACTGTTTTTACAAGTATAGTCTCCCAAATATTTATGAAATAGTTAATGCCTATTGTTAACCATTTTCTCCAGAAATTAGAAAAAGAGAAAAGGATGCCTCTTTGGAACTGATAAAACAAAGTTTAAAAATGACTTCAAAGCCAGGTATGGCCTATAATCCCAGTACTTGGGAGACTGAGACAGGGAGATCCCAGGCAGGTTCTCGGCCAGCCTTGGCAACTTAGCAAGGCCCTCTGCAATTTACTGAGACCCTGTTTCAAAATAAAAAAAAAAAAAAATAAACAGGTAGAATGCCCCTGGGTTCAATTTATAGTATATAAAAAAAACTGCAACACTCAGGGCATCATTAAAAGAATTGAAAGAGGGCAGTCACGTGAGCTGAACTACAATTGAAGAAAGTCCCTCTTCTGCTCTGTGCAGCATGGACCGGGTGAAGCTGAAATTGCAGGCAGGAGGAAGGCGAGCCAGGAGAACATTACAAAGGTCAAGGTGAGAGATGGTAAGAGCCTGAACTAAGAAAATAACAGCGGTGGAGGAAGAGATGAATTAGAGAACTTTCAAGGAATTAAAGCTGACAGGTCTTAATAACTGATCCACTGTGAGGAGCGATGCTGAGGGGAGTCTGGAAGGCCACCACCAGGTTTCTAGCCCAGGAGACCAAGATGGAGGGAGGGAGTCACAGTTCTACTAACCAGGGTGGGGGCAGAGGCAACAACCAGAAGGGGAGGCGAGTGTCGGCCAGAGTTAGATCTAGAAGAGGAGGAATAGGTTTGGTGATTCTGAAATGCCACAAACTTCCGCCAAAGCAGGTGTCCAGTAAGCAGATGAATGTAGGATCCAGATCACAAGAGGAAAATCTGATTTTAATTCCAACCAGCTTGGGAACCGCAGACAAATCACGTCTTTTACCTGGTCTGAGCCTGCTCACCTATGAATTGATCACAGTGGACTTGATAATACCTAGGCTATGTCTCTTCTACCACTCCACTATTTTATGACTCAATGTTAATATAAATTATGTTATGTGACATAATATTTATAATTAATATATAATTGCATATTATGTATTATATAAGATATTATATTTAAACTGTCATGACCCAATGGTAATATAAATAATTAATTTAAATTAATTATATTTAGATTATTATATTAAATTAACATAGTTATATTAATTATTTTATACTATATCCTCACTTTGCCCAAATATCATTTCTTCTCCAATGATTTCCCTGATTCTAACCTTGTATTATTCTCACCTAATAGAATCAATCAATAAGAACGAGCACAAAAAGAAGGCACTGTAGGGTTTAATTCTTGGCTCATTATTTTTAACAAAATGTCAACTGTAGATAAGTTACTCACATAAAAGTTTTTCATTCTCTCTAAGTGAAATAGTTAAGATTTCCTTACATGTATTTTGCCACAATTAAATTTTCTTAACAGTGAGGAAAAAAAAGGAGAGAGGACAACAAATGGTATTGAATGCTGTCCCTTTTTTATAGAACTTTAGTTCTATAAAGATAAGAAATGGAAAAAAGCCTATGGACTTGGCAGAATTGGAGTGCAGTGAGCTTAGATGGTGCAAACAGTGGGCTGAACTGTGCTTGGGTGAGATCAGCAGATACAGACTGTTTCTATGAAAGGCCAGAAACCTGTGCAGGAGGAAATCGAACTATCCTTAAATAGCCTTGTACTCCTGTTAGCAAAATAAATAAATAAATAGTAAAACCTTTCTCAATTTATAGATAACCCAGTTATGTTGATCTCTGTGGCATTTGATCATTTATCCATTCATTCTATAATATAGTTAAAGCCGGGCATGGTGGCACATGCTTGTAATCCCAGTACTTGGGAGGCTGAAACAGGAGGATCGCAGGTTCGTGGCCAGCCTCAGCTACTTAGTGAGGCCCTCCGCAACTTAGTTAGACCCTGTTTCAAAATAAAGAAAAAATATAGGGCTCGGGTGTAGCTCAGAGGTAGAATGCCCCTGGCTTCAATCCCCAGTGCCACAAAAATAAAATAAAATAATAAAATATAATATAGTTAGAGAGAGTAAGACAAAGAGATAATGGTGAGTGAGACCAGGCCTGGCACCTGCACCTAACTTCTTACAGTGGAGAACCCAGCGAGCCTACTGGAGAGGAACCACACACTCATGAAAACTAAGAACACATGCACTCCAGAAAACAGGGCCTGTGTTGATGCGTTGAGGACCAGAGAGCTCTATGGTGCTATGAGAACACAGGCATGCAAATGGACACATTTGGCAAAGACGACCATGGTGATGCGGATGAGCAGCAGGAGTTATCCCCAGGATGGGGAAGTGGAAGAAGGAGTTAGAGAAGGAGGGAATTGCGTGTGCAAAGGGTCTGCAAGAAGCAAACCTATAAGTATATAAACTGAAATGGTTTCATCACATTTTATACCTAAGAAATTCATTGTAGCTCCAAGTGGCACACCAAAATAATTTCTGCCCCCAAAGTTCGAGAGGGTAGGATTTTTCTCATTATGCGCATCTATTGATTAAGCCGGCATCATTCCTCTCATGCGAAAGGGAAATGTTTTGGAGACCAACTGCTGTGAATTTAGCTCTTTTATTTTTGTTGACTAATTTTACAGTCTAATTCCCTTAAAAACTAATGATCACTTTAGCAGGACAATGGTAAATTGCTAAAATGCTTACCACTGAGCCACAAGCACAAGTTTTTGCCTGCATTATTTTAAAATCATGAGTTTTAAAATGCCTTTAAAAAATAAAAACAAATTAAAAAGAAAGCTTCCCCCCCCCCCCGATGCTAGATTAACTCCCAGTGGGTGTTTTTCATATGAAGACTGTGTCTGGAAGAAAATTGCTTAAAAATTCCACTTTGGCAGAGATTTTTACATTCCCAAAACGAGTCTTGTATATATACAAATCAGTGTATGAAGAGAGCCTTTTAAGGATGCATGGAGTCTTGCAATACTACTTAATAATAAAAAGGAGCCAACTACTGGTTCACATAATAACAGAGATGAATTTTACATTGCATTGCAACAAGGGAAAGAAATGGACCCAAAACAGTATACACTGCATGATTAGAAATTGGGAAAGGGCATGAAGGGACTTTCTGGGGTGATGACAAAGTTCAATCTTTGTTTGGAGAGGTGGTGGCACAGCCATGTCCAGTTGCAAAAATTCATCAAACTGAACACTTAAAAAACTGTGTTGCCTGTTATGTAAATTATGCCTCAATAACAAAAAATGAGGCATTTAAAAATAATTTGATTTTTGTTATTCTGATTATAAAGAATATAAAGAACAAAGGCCGATTTTGCAACAACGATACACACACACACACACACACACACGCAGCACTAAATAAATGGTGGCTGACTATGTGTGATCCACTGGAAAGCTTGTTCAATTTTGTGATAAAATAGAAAAATTCACTACCACCCCCCCAAATGTGAAATTTTGTAGAAAATCAAATAAATGCAGAGGTGTGTGGTTGTGTAAATAGCACAATGGACTGGTCCATTGCACATGTAACACCTTGTAATGACTATGGGCATCATATGGATGTATAAACTTTCATGTAGATCATTAATTTATATATTTCTTTGGAGACTTCTTTTTTCGACATTGTGCTTAGTGTTAAGTGCCTGACTTGAGTCTCTGGGCCCCTAACTTTCAGCTTCACTCTGTAAAGCTCTTCAATTTATCTGTTTTACATGTAAAATTTCATTTAGGAAAGAAGTAGTGGCTAAAATATTATTGAATTTCACTATAGAAACTCAAATTTTAATTCTTTTGAATCAGGACAAGAGATTACATTTTAAATATTTTTTTTCTAGTAGCAAAGTAGATAGCAGTGTAGTAAGATCTGCTAACCCTGCACACTCTCTTCATCGGTCAATGTTGTGACCAGTGTGGCCCTTTTCAGAAAGAGAACTGCAACTCGAATTCCTAAGAAGTTGCTATAATTTTCTTATTGATACTGACTATTAATGATTAATAGTCATAAACTTGTGTTATGACTATATGTATGGGGCAAAGGTTTTCTCATAGGATAGGTAGTCAACATCAGATAATAGACTTTCACGTGATTTTTAGATATTCTTTCTAGAAAAGTGATTTGCAGTTACTAGTATCTGAATCTTAGTACTAACATTGCTTTGGATTTAGGAAGAACTTTTTAAAAAAAAACCTTTTGATCTAGAATCCTTTCAGACAAACTCACTAACCACAAACAAACTGTAAAACTAGAGCTTCTCTGGACAAAGTAAGATTGGAGAACTTGGAGCCTACTTCTGTGGTTTCTCCATTATTTTCTGCTGCAACGTACCAAGCATAAACTCAGAGATCACACAAACAGTGATTATCAACTAGGTACACTTTCGTCCTCAAGGGGACACCAGGCAATGTCTGGAGACACTTTTGATTGCCACAACTGTGAAGAAGAGGGATATCTAATGTACACAGGCCAGGGATATTTAGGATGTTGCTAAGCATCCTACCTACCATGCACAGGATAGCTCTCGCAACAAAGAATTTTTGGACCCAAAGGTTGAGACACTGATTTGGAGCAAGACTTAAAGAGATGCAAACACTTAGCTTTAATTTGTTCCATTTCTGAAGCTAAACTAATCAAAATCGACCTAAATATTCTACTATATAATGAGGTAAAGATACAAACCTCATCTCTGATAGTTATATTTCTGAACAGCAGCTTATAGCATGACTGTCCTTGCCTTTAATTATTTTCCTAGAACAATTTTAACAGTTTAAAATGTGTTCTCAGTGTCCTCAATTAGACCTTGACATGCTTGATCTTCATTTTTCTTCCCTATCCAGGGGTCAGAAACACCAACCTCATCACATGGATTTTATGCAAGCAAAAAAAAAAAAGGACCATTTTCTGAAAATACTAATGCTATCATGATTCAATTCTTAATTTATGCTACAATGAAACCCAAGTTATAGCTAATTAAACTAAGAAGTCAAAATTTTCCTCCAAAGTGTTTTGCCTAATGATGAATGATAATAATACATCTCTACCTAGAAGACAAGCAATATATTCAGTATATGTCCATTCTTTAGGATAACAGACCTAAGTAAACATTTTCATCAGGTGTTATTGTTATGAAAAACAATCTACTCCACTACATAGGAAATTAAGCAATAATTAATGGAAAACAAGGGAACAGATTATTGACACTTTTTCAGTACAAATGGTAATCAAGGCTTCTCACCAATCTTATATATTACTTTTCAAGGAAACATATTTTTAAAACTTATCAATATTGGAACTTGATTAATTAGAAAACTAATTTGCAATGACAGCTTTCAGTCTAAAGATACAATGTCATCAGCAACTTTTCAAGTTCTGATTCTGCAAATGTGATTCACCCATCCACTTAGAACTTTACTCTATCGGTTAATTATTGCTGCAAATAAAGTATCCCAGCCTTAATGGCTTAAAATAATAATCAGTATTTAGTTCAGCTGGAGGATTATTCACCCGTATGCATATGTGCCTATGCAGTCAATAGTAGATCAACTGGTGGTTCTACTTCTTGTGGTTGACTACTTGTTGGCTGGTACAAAATTGGGATGGCTGAATCACCAACCACCTGGCTGTTCTTGGTTGTTTAAATAGAGAGGGAAGGAGCCCAACAGATAGCAGGAACACATTAGGACTCTTGCAGTCTATCTTGGAACTGGCATAAAACTCTTCTGTCATATTCTGTAGAGTAAAACAAATTAAAGGTCACCACTGATACAAGAGATGGAGAAAAAGGTTCTACCAGTTAATGGGAGGTGCTGCAAAGTCACATTGCAAAATGCATAGATATAGCGAGGTGTGGTGGTGCATGCTGGTAATCCCAAGTACTTGGGAGGCTGAGCCAGGAGGATTGCAGGTTCGAGGCCAGTCTCAGCAACTTGGTGAGACCCTCAGCTACTTAGTGAGATCCTGTTCCAAAATAAAAAATAAAATAGGGTTGGGGTGTAGCTGAGAGGTAGAATGCCCTTGGGTTTAATCCCCAGTACCCCCCCCACACACACACAATGCATTGATATAAGGCCAAGTGGAGAACTGAGTCCATTTTTATATCAATATTCCACACATCAGCGTGTCACCGCTTCCACCTTTACCTTCATAAGAGCAGGCTTCCCTGGAGTAATTACCAGAAGGACATTCAGAAATGCAAGGGCATGAAAGCCCATGTAAGCGAATGTGGACCAGTGAAAGACTGGACATGGAGCGCAACTTGCAGATAAATTATTTCCTCTTCCTCCCCTTGACAACTTTGTCAACCTTAATAGCATACAGAAAAAAATTCACAACAGATTAAGTCAATTCCAAAATAGCATTGTAATGGGAATACACATGTCATAGCAAACTATGAGCATATCCCAAGAGGCTGAGGCAAGGGGAAGTTTTTAAAGACAAAATGAGGTGGCTTATATCAAATATTTTGAAATAATCCTTGGCTACAGAGTTCAATAACAAATGTAGCATCAGTCAAAATTAAATGGACAGCTGTTGTGCAAACGTTCTTGCAGAAGTGTGCCCCCCCCCACACACACATGGTTGTGGTGTCCTTTGTGAGTCTTTTGTGACAGTTCTTGTATTCAGACATACATGCATAAATGATCCTTTATAACTTTCCAGCTTTATTCATTTAGTTAGTGTTAGTTAGGGCTTGATATTTTGATTCTGACAACTTTCATAACCCACTTTGAAATGAGGGATCTTTGTAAGTTTCCTACAGAATCATCTGCAGCGATACCAACATTACATTTTTTTAATTGGCTGGCTCCTTTTTTTAAGGACACATAGAACAATAAACACCTTTATTATATGAGCTAAAACAGGAGGGAGGAGGACTTATTTGCCTTTCCGGGCCTTGATTTTCCTCAGATAGAACTCCAGCTCCTTGCCCTCTAGGACATAGCCAACTGCTCGGCCACACTGTCCTGGTCTCCATGCAATGCAGGCAAGAAGCTTGCCCTGCTGGAACTGCTCCTCCAGGAGACTGCTGATTTGGGCATTCTTTTTCCTTTCATCATATTTCTTTTGAATTGTCTTTGATCATTTTTTGTTTAAAATTTCTTCCTCCTCAGAAGTCAGCTTGGCCCCCTTCTTGCGGCCCAGGGGCAGTGCACAGTGGGACTCCTACCACTGTCAGTACGGGGTGCTCTCGATGAGCACGATGCAGTTCTTCACCAGCGTCTTGGTGCAGACCAGCTCATTATTGGATGCCTTGTAGACATCAATGATCCTTGTTTTGTGAGAACAACACTCAGAGTCCCAGGAGAAGTTGCCCACATCCAGTCTCAGGGCACAGTACTTCTTGTTGCCTCTTGGCACTTGGACTGTGTGTATGCAGCAGAGGCCAATCTTAGTATTGGCAGCAAAGCGGCCCAGCTCATACTAACTTTTGCTACATAACAAAATAGCCTAAAACTTAATGACCCAAAATAGCATGCATTTCTTAGGTCGCAATTTTAAACTTTGGCCATTTGGACAAGGCTCAGCTGGGCAATGCTCTGACCTTAGCTAGACTGCTTGCTTATCTTTATCTGGTTGCTAGGCTGGCAGTGTGTTGACCTGACTAGGGCAGATGGCTCATTATTGTTCCACATGTACCTCCTCCTCAGTAGACTAGTCCAAAATTGTTCTCACAATGGCCCATCAGAGTCCCAAGAAAACAAGTAGAGGTATCCAAGACCTCCTAGGGCCTAAACTTAGAACTGCCACACCATCTTCCTCCACATTCCATGGGGCCAAACCCATCACAAGGCTAGCTCAGATAGAGGGGTGGAGGAGCAATTTCACGCCTTAAAGACAGCAGTTACAAAGACGCATACAAATGTATGAATATAGGAAAGAATGGAGAATTGGAGACGTTTTTGCAGTCTACTGCAAAATGTCAGCATATATTTTGCCTTAGGCTTTATTTTCTGTAGGACTCAGGATACAACAGTATCTAATACACTAAATTTATTTTAAACCAATATCCTGAAATAGACTTACTTTTTTTGTAAAAACACTATTAAAATAAAATAAAATATTACTCATTGTCTTGTCACTTCCATGGTACAAACTGTCTGGTTTCTAATATTTCTAGTGCTTTTTCATATGCATATTAAAATGTGCAAAAGTGCCTGTTTAGACACCTTTTTAAACAAGACTGGATATAGGAAAAATATTACTTTTATCATGGTGTATTCTATTTTTTTAGCCTAATCCTATGTCGTAGTGAAATTGACCTCAAAAATTTTAAATACAATATTTTTTTTTTGCGGTACCAGGGATTGAACCCAGGGGCATTCTACCTCCGCGCTACACCCCCGGCCCTATTTTTTTATACTTTATTTTGAAACTGGGTCTCACAAAGTTGCAGAGGGCCTCACTAAGTAGAGAGAGACAGAGACATAGACAGAGAGAGACAGAGAGAGAGAGACAGAGACAGAGAGAGAGAGAGAAAGAGAGAGCTGAGGTTGGCCGCGAACCCGGTACCTCCCCGCCACACCTCCCCCCCGGGCCCTATTTTTTTATACTTTATTTTGAAACCGGGTCTCACGACGTTGCGGAGGACCTCACTAAGTAGAGAGAGGGGGAGAGAGAGAGAGAGAGAGCTGAGGCTGGCCGTGAACCCAGATCCTCCGGTCTCCGCCTCCCAAAGTACTGGGATTACAAGTGTGCACCACCACACCCGGCCTTAAATACAATATAATACTCTAAATTTTGAGAGACCTAACATAGTTTATTTCATTTTTTTTTTTTTTTGCAGTACTGGGGATTGAACCCAGGGACATTTTACCTCTGAGCTACACCTCCAGCCCTATTTTTTATTCTTTTTTGGGGGGAGTACTGGGGATCGAACCCAGGGCATTGTGCTTGCAAGGCAAGTGCTTTACCACAGCGCTACATCCCAGCGTTTTTTATTCTTTATTTTGAAACAGGGTCTCACTAAGTTGCGGAGGGCCTAAGTAGCTGAGGCTGGCCGCAAACATGGATCCTCCAGTCTCAGCCTCCCAAGTACTGGGATTACAAGTGTGTGCCACCATTCCTGGCTTAGTTTATTTATTTTCATTTTTCTCAATAGACAATCAGTTTTGTTCTATTACTGGCTCTTTGGGTTTTTACTATTAAAATTAATCCTGAAAAAATATACATAAAGCTTTCCTAACTTCTGCTTTCCATGGAATATTTTTAACAAGTAGAGTGGATTAATCAAAGATTATGTGAACTTGATATAATTCAAATAATCATTTGGTATAAAACATGTTGCAGAAAATAAGCACTAACAATAATCAGTGTTTGCTATATAATTTGTGTGCAAATTATGTAAAAGAGATAAATTGTTTGACTTGTTCACTCTAATATTTGTCATATGCCAGACATCACTGTAGTCTTCATGCATATAAATATGAATAAAATGTGGAATTGGCTGCAAAGTGATTTCAGAAACTGAATTACTGCTTCTTACTAATCAAGTTACTTGACTAGTTTCTTAAATGTATGATTATTATTAATTATTATGATTAAGAAATAAAAATTGTACTTCAAAGTTATAATAAATAAAATGGTGTGGTATTTAAGCAGGGATAGGCAAAAACAATGGAATAGAATTTAGAAATAGTTTCATGATAACTGAGAAATTATTATTTGTTAGAAGTGGCATTTCAAATCAAGAGGCAAAGATAAACTATTAAATAAGTATTATTGGGCTAGTAGTGTATCCATTTTGGGAAACAAAATAAAATTAGGTATTTGTACATATGATAAAAATGAAGTCTACAGGGAATAAATTTCTAGATATGTGACTAGAAGTACAAAAAAATTACCAGAATAAGCTTGGGCTGGGAAATTTGTTCATGTGTAAGATTTGAAACCTAGTAGGGCACATCAGTTTATGCCTGTAATCCCAGCTACTCAGGAGGCTAAGGCAAGAGAATTGCAAGTTTGAGGCCAGCCTGGGCCACATAGTGAGACCCTGTCTCAAAATAAAATAAAAAGGGCTGGGGATATAGCTCAGTGATGAGCACCCCTGGGTTCAATCTCTAGTAACCCCCAAAAAGGAGAAAGAAAGAAAGAAAGAAAGAAAGAAAGGAAGGAAGGAAGGAAGGAAGGAAGGAAGGAAGGAAAGAGAAAGAAAGAAAGAAAGAAAGAAAGAAAGAAAGAAAGAAAGAAAGAAAGAAAAGCCGGGCGTGGTGGCGCACGCTTGTAATCCCAGTACTTTGGGAGGCAGAGACCGGAGGATCCAGGTTCGCGGCCAGCCTCAGCTCTCTCTCTCTCTCTCTCTCTCTTTAGTGAGACCCTCTGCAACTTCGTGAGACCCGGTTTCAAAATAAAGTATAAAAAATAGGGCCGGGGGCGTAGCGCAGAGGTAGAACGCCCCTGTGTACCGCAAAAAAAAAAAAAAAGAAAGAAAGGAAGGAAGGAAGGACTCAAAACTCCAAACTCATAAAGTTAAAAATTGTATATTTGACTTTATATTTTTTTGAACTTCTATAGAGTAAATTTAAACCTATAAGATGAATAACATACTGGAAGAAAATATATAAAACATAAGGGAGGGAGAATTAATGAAGGAGACACTTCCATTGATGTTATGTATGTATGTGAATATATCGATGCCAAGCTCATATGGGGAAAGGGAGGGAGGAGGAGGGAGCCAGGGGGAAGCTTTCCAAGTGCTGTGTGCATGTTTGTCCCTATTACTCTGAACTGCATTATGCTGTGAGACTATAATGCACCAATAAAGGTATATTTTAAAAATAGATACTATTTCTAAAGTTCCACAGGTTTTACTTGCACACAACAAAATCCACACAAGGTGGTTTAAGCTGAAATTAACTTAATAGAGGTAACATTCATAAAATCAATGTTAAAGACTGGAAGAGCAGAAATTATTCCCAGCCTCTAAACCACACTGCTGCCCCAGGTATGATCTGAAAAATGCTGCTATTGCTGCTGCAGGAAGCTAACAAAACCAGAAGACATTGTGACTGCTGTGGAATTGCTTGGTATGTTTGTCTAAATCAGGAGAGAAGCCTTTGTTAATAAAGGAAGAAGCTGAGTCAGGAAGCTGCATACAGATAAGGAAGTTGATCCTATAGCCACTGATTCCCAAACATACAACCTTCACAATTCTCCCTGGACCCTGGACCCTTCCTCTCCACTCTCTTCTAAACAAAGTACTCTGTGCATCTGTATTAGCCAACATTTTCACTACTATATTCTAAAAGACTTGACTATGTAACTTAGAGGAAGAAGATTTATTTGCTCTCGGTTTAGTCCATGTGAGACCAGGGACCGCGGATCTCAGGGCATGGAAGTGGGAAGTAGAGAAAGGGAGAGCACAAGGCTTTGCTCCTCACATAATGGAGACTGGAAGCCACAGAGAGAGTGCAAGGGGAGAAGGAGCCATCTATAACCCCAAGGCTGCAGCTCCAGGGATCCACCTTCTCCAGTCACACACTACCAGATCAGGCCACCACCCAGAAAAATCCATTACAATGGATTTATCCACTACTGAGATTACAACTCTCATGACTTAACTATATCAACCCTAAACATTAATAAATGAGCCCTTTAGGGAATATTCTATATCTAACTATAACAGCATCTGATCAGAGGCTCCCAGATTATGTTTAGTATCCAAGTTTCAGAGGGATTCAGAAATGTGGTTTTTACCTTCTAACTTCTGCATGCTGGAGGTGAGTTGGAATGAAAGTTAACCCATGGTGTCCAGCGTAATCCCTAATATGCATCGGGCTTTAATGAATAAATAAGGAAAGGATGATGAGCCAATTTTCAAGAAATCATCCACAGATAAAAATAAAAATGACGTATACTTTACAAAAGAATATTCATCCTCACTAGCTATGGGGGAGTACATAGTTTTCAAATGAAAGTCAGTTTGACTAAATTTTTTCTAAAAATCCAATAGTTGCAAAAACCAGAAACTCTCCCTAAGCTATTGACCTTTGGTGAGATTGTAAGTTTATACAGGTTTTATATTTTTCTTTTTTGGTGGAGGACAACTTACTATTATAAAAAATACGTAAAATCCTTTGACTTGACAGTTATCAGAAATAACTAATTTGCGCAAAGAAATACTGATAAGGAATTTATGATGTCATGGTTTGATATTTAAAAACTAGAGATAGGCTATCTATAGGCTCATTAGAAAGGCAATATTGAAATAGTATGACCATGTTATGAAATTTTGTACATGTTTTTGAAGAAGTATAATTTACGAACCAACATGGAAAAGGCCCATAAAAATTAGTAAATGTAAGTTAGTTTCAGTACCAAAGATAGGCCACATCTTTGAAAAATAAAAAAATTATACGTGTAATATGCACATATCCATATTCTTTATAACAATCTTAGTATCTCCATTGCTTGTGTGTATGTATATATAAGAAATATTCTGGAAGAATACATATTACACTGTTAACGATGATTACTTCAGGATATTGGAATCCAAAAGAGAGAGACTTTTATTTTCACCCTGTATATTTTATAGTGTTTGAATATTTTATAGTAAGTTACAATGCTATTGCAACTTAAAAAATAAATAATGTACCAAGAAAAATGCTGTCAACAGCTATCCAAACTGATATGCCATCCTTAAAACCCTCATTCCAAATGCTGTCAACAATGATTTCCAGGTTTATCATCAGAGAATATCTTTGAGGCCTAAAATCTTGCCTAGGAAATCTTCTGAGATTATGTCTGTCTGATAATCATCCAAACTTCAATTGAAATTAATTAACCTTGATGCTGTCCCTAGGGCCTGCCCACACCACACACAAATCTTTGCTCCTTATGGCACTTTGTTCCCAGTTGGTGAAAGATGTTATGTGCTAATAAATGCTGCTACTGAATTCCAATCTAATAAAACCCTTCTTAGGACCTTACCGAAAAAATCCCGAAAAGCACAAATCCCCAGTGAAATCATGTGCCCTACCCTTTGACCTCAAAAGACAAACATGAACTGAAATTGTGCCACACATTTAGAATTAATAATAAAAATAGCTTATGAATCTTTACTTATTTTTGCTTTATATAAGATGTCTGATTTCTCTGTAGTTCACCCTGGTTTATTTTTGGCACCATGTAGTTAGTGAGAATAAAAATCACATGATACAATGGTGGGGCTATTTGTGCCTTTAAGTTACCAAATGCAGACATCAGTAGAAATGGCATGACCTAGTAAGCAGATGCCCTGATTTCATCAAAGCCCATGAGGTCAAACAAAAACTGGGAATATATTTTCAAAAAGCAATATCCCAGTTTTGTTTTACACAAACCTTCTTTGCTCTGAAACTGATTAGAAGAGCTGTGCAAATCATTTAGAATTGAAGATTTAATTCCAAGTCCACATATGTTAAGCTTAGAGAAAAAAACCCTCTTAATAATTAATATCTTAACTAGGTGGAAATACAAAATATGCCACTTTTACAGAGAGATAATTATCATAAAAACTGAGAGAGAGTTTAAAGTTAAAACGTATTCTTCTCAAATGAAAATTCATTCGATCCCCTGGAATTCTTCAGTTTAAATAACATTCTCTAGAAATAAATGTTCACCAAAATTTGCGCTTTTCCTCTTTTGATAGTCATCACAGGTAAAGAAAACTGGCTCCATCTTGATTTGTTTATTTTGTTTTCACTGCTTACCTCCTTCTCCCTCACTTTATCTTTTTGTTCTTTGGAGGAAAATACCAACACAAAAGCAAGTTGGAATTCTCAAAGTCTCGGGTTTTGTCTCTTCCAGTTCTGATTTTAAAGCAAGTTTCCCACATTGTCTTGTAAATTGAACTGTGTAAATGAAGTCAGCACTCAATCACATAGATGTTGCTGTGGTTTGGATCTGAAATGTCTCCCCAAAACTCATGTGTTGAAACCATGGTCTCCAATGTGGCAAGGTTCAGAGGGGGTCACTGGCGGGGCCTTTAGGAATATATCTGTCCCTGGCCTCTTCTTGCCTCTTCCTCTCTTTCTCTCTCTCTCTTTCTCTCTCTCTCTTTCTCTCTTTCTCTCTCTCTCTCTCCCTCTCTCTCTCTCTCTCTCTCTCTCTCCTGTCACACTCCTATGAGCTGAGCAGCTTTCCTCGACCATGCTATGTTGCCATGATGTTTCTGCCTTGGAGCCAGCTGACCATAGACTGAACCTCTGAAACCAAGAGTCAAAATAAGCCTTTCCACTTCCAAGTTGTTGTCAGATATTTTGGTCACAGTGACAAAAAGCTAACATAGATGTGGTGAGAGGTAGTTAGTTGGGATTCCTCAGAGTCATGGACACCATTCTAGAGGGATTGTTTGAGGCAAAGGAGGTTGGTCAAGAATGGTGGCCACGCTTCTAATCCCAGTACTTGCGAGGCTGAGACAGGAGGATCACAGGTTCAAGCCCAGAGCCCAGCCTCAGCAATGTAGTGAGACTCTCAGCAACATAGCAAGACCCTGTTTCAAATTAAAAAATAAAAATAAGAAAGGTCTGGGATTGTAGCTCAGAGGTAAAATGCCCCTGGTGACAATCCCCAATACCACATAAAAAAGAAGGAAGGAAGGAAGGAAGGAAGGAAGGAAGGAAGGAAGGGAGGGAGGAAGGAAAGAAGGAAGGAAGGAAGGAAGGAAGGAAGGAAGGAAGGAAGGAAAGAAAGAAAGAAAGGT
Source organism: Glis glis (assembly GCA_004027185.1). NCBI lineage: Eukaryota > Metazoa > Chordata > Mammalia > Rodentia > Gliridae > Glis > Glis glis. The sequence continues at coordinate 40,731 of PVJS01000657.1, read as the reverse complement.
GCTAAATTCCCTTCTATAATGTTTTCTGTCAAGAGTAATAACCACCTCAGTATACATGTACCATTCCAGATTCATTGGCTTCCTCCCTATTGCCACAATAAAATACTGAATTTCTGTTCACTTTCTAGCTCTGCTCTTTCTCCTTTTTCCCTTTAACCTTATTTGCACTCTTCATTTAAAGCCAATTTGTAGCCAACCAATACTGAGATCCCTCAAACTTTCCTGGTCTGGAAACCCCTCCTTGCTTTATTAATTATTATTTGTAGCCTCCAAAGGGTATTTTGCTCAATTATATTCATATCATTAATATTTTATAGCAATAGTGTTTGTTGTCCAAAAGAAAATTGAAACCCCTTTTAGACTAAGGTCTCAATTATAATACATTTTTTCTAGTTTTAAAAATAAAAGTATAATTCTGCCATTTTGTATATCATTCAGCAAGTTTTAACAAATGGCATATTCCATTGCATGTATACCATGGTTTGCTCACTCCCAAGGTGAAGGGCTCTGGAGTTATTTACAGGTTGGGTGACTATGAATGATGTAACTTAAGAACATTTAAGCAGAGTTTTTTGTGTTACTATAGGTTTTAATCTCATTTCAATAAATACCTAGGTAAAGGGATATTGGGTCCTAACGTACATATATGTTTAACTTCTACTGTATCGTCTGTACTGTGTGTGTGTGTGTGTGTGTGTGTGTGTTTCTGGGGATTGATCCCAAGAGCACTCTAACACTAAGCTACACATCCAGCCCTATTTGATTTTTTTTTTTTTTTTCAGT
>PVJS01000657.1:0-39848 GCA_004027185.1 Glis glis | reverse complement strand
GGGATTACAAGCGTGCGCCACCACGCCCGGCTTGATTTTTTTATTTTGAAACAGCTCTTGCTAAGTTGCTGAGGGTCTTGCTAAGTTGCTGAGGCTGGCCTCAAACTTGTGATTCTCCTGTCTCAGCCTCCCAAGTACTAGGATAACAGGCATGCACCTCCACACTTGGCTTCTACCATGTTTTCTAATGTACACTACAACCTGACAAGCTGCCTTATATAATGGAGACAGCTGGAAGTCTTTTTAGTGTGAGTAAAATGGTAGAAGACTACCACCAAGTACACAACCACAGAAAGTTTAAAGTTCTTTTATAATGTAAACATATGTTCAAGAATTTTCACTTTAAAGGGCACTGTTGCATCTGATTCCTGCAACTTTTCATCATGTCCTCCTCCACCAGCCACGACACTCACAAGATTTCCTAATTACTCATATATTGTCCAGTCCCTCAGAAGCATGAGTAAGCATTATAGATTCCACTGAAAGTTCATGGGAGCATAAGCTGTGTGGTGAGTGTTACATTTCACACTCCACCAAAAACAACTAAAATATTACATCTTAAAAATCCCTGTTCTTTAGTGGAATTCTGACTTGAACACTCACCACAATGGTTTCTTTCTACTCTTCTGCTTTTAGGAGCTAGTTTTGTTAACCTTTCTCCAATTCTAAAGTGAGCTTTTTTTTCCCTATGTGCAGGCAATTTAGCTCTGTCTTGCTGTTATTCCCAATGGTATACATATATATTAATTTAAGGTCTTCAACAAAACAAATGTAGAACAAGAAAGTAAAGGTTATTTCTTCCTAATTAAAGAGCTTCATGATAGTTTCTTGTTCAAGATGATTTTTCCCTTTTTTCTTTTTTATTAAGTTTTAATTGTTTGAAAGTTGAATTTTCATTTATGGTATAAGTTGATAACTCTTTGTGTACTAGTTAGCTAGTACTATGTAACAACCTTTAGAGGATAAACATTTTATACTGCTCATGAGGTTTCTAGGGTCAGCTGTGCAGTTCTGTTCTCCCTTGTTTCACTCATTCTCAAGAGTGTCATTCAAGGACCCTGACAGTGAAGGAAGGAACCAGAGTGTGAATTCAAGGAAGGGAAGGTGAGGATCATGGCCCCCATAGATACTCTTGCTTTGGGATCTGAAAATGCTAGACACAGGCCTGAACCTGCCTGTGCCTCAAGCCTTCAACCCCAAAGACCTCTTAATGTTTTACCAGGATAGAAGGGCAGTTGTCCAGCTACATAGAATGGATAGTATGATCTTGGAATCAAACCTCCTTAAGATACTTCCAGCTAGTCCCCTGACTTGGCCCCACCTTTACTATCTCTTCTAGGGATACCCAATGCTGCCTCCTTCTAAGTCTATTGGAGGCCAGATGGATGTTAATTGGATTGCTTCTCATTATTCCCCACTTCAATCTTATCATTTAGCTTTTTTGATGTGCTAAGTCAGGTTCCTCTTATCATACATTCTCCATCACAACATCTTATGGTATAGTTGCCTCTCTCATCCAAGGTACTAGTGTCTTCTTTAAAATATTTGCTTTACTGTTATGTGAATTCGATTTATGGGGGGAGAGAAAGAAAATGCATACGTTTGATTCCCCACATCTACTAGGAAGTAGAAATGTCAAAATATTTCCAGCAAAGGAAGGCAATTAATAAATGTGAGGTAAGGACATGGGTGAGAAACTGGAAAAGAAATAATCAATCCCCTTTTGATCCATTAACGAAACAATATCCTGAAATTACGTGAGATAGAATCTAGCAGTTTGTTTACCACCAAATGTACTATATCAAGGGACCACACAGCTACTGTAGAATGGACTGTGAAAGCAATGGGAATTGAATTTCTTTCCAAGACATAGTTTCCAACCTCTCCTAGAGATCAGCTGTAGTGATTGTGCTACTTTATATATGGATGGAGGACAAAAGCTACTACTGCAGGCTCTCAAATGGGAAGACACATAAGTTTAACAAGTGATTTTATTTTCTTTTGAGTTCTCATATATTTTGGATATTAATCCTTTGTCAGATGAATAGTTGGCAATATTTTCTCCCATTCTTTGGGTTGTGTCTTCATTCTGTTGACTGCTTCCTTTCCTAACAGAAATTGTTTAATTAAACGTTTAGGGAAGGCATTGAATAAACAAGATCTGTAGCTTTACTTTAGCCTAAGTTCCTAGTTAAGCTGAATTTCCAGAGTAGTGAAGACAGTTGGCAGCAAATCAAGGCTAGAAAAACAACAGCAGCAGCAAAAATCATTGCTTCGGTCACCTAGAAAACTATAAAGATTTTAGGAGTCAGGGGGCAGATATCAAATATATATATATTTGATCATATATATATATGTGTCATTATGTCATGGGACTTATTTGACTTAATTTTTTTTCAGAGACAAAGACAGAGGTTTATTTAGGAAAGTAAGGGATACTGTTGGAGGGAGAACGTGGGCAATCTCAAGAGGGATAGAGTGAGTGTGTGAGCAAGAGAGTGTCTGAGCAAGAGTCTTCAAGCAGCTTTTACTGTTCTTCTTTTATAGAACCCCCATGAGGGGGTGGGTAGGGTCGCACAGCAGGAGTGGAGGTCTTGGAATTCTTAATCCTCAGGTTTCCAACATCATGGGTAGTTGCTGGGTGGAGCCTGACCTTGTCCCTCCTTATGGATCCTTTGTTTACTAAGCATCCCAGGAATCTCAGGTGAGGAGAGGGGCCATTGTGATTAAGGGTGTGGGCTCACTGAGGCTTTTACTTAAGATAGAACACAGATCCTATAAGGTGGAGTTACATTAAGGGTGTGGGCCTATTGAGGCTTCAGCCTAAGATAGAATACACCTTGTAGGGTGTAGTTAAAGATTCTGAAGTTTCTAGATTTTTAAAAATATATTTCCCTTTCCTTCCCAGTTTGTCTCCTTTCTACCTAATATTTTATTTCTCCTATCCTACCTCATTTCCCACATCCTGAGACTTTGATCCCTTAATCTTAAGGGTTGATGAAGGATGAAAGTCTATATTCTATAGCTTCTTCAAAGCTGACAAGGGGCGAAGGCCCTGGCTACCCAGGGACCAGAAGTCTCATCCTGACTGGTCTAAAGGAGACATAGGAAGTTTAGGGTTTTATGGTTGTAGAACCATCATCCTTTGATGTTCTGGAAAAGAAGGCATAAACATGCGAGATTATTACCCCCGAAAACAGTATACTGGCCAAGACGAGAATCTTACTCCACCAAGATGTTTCAGAGAACCAGGAGGTTATTAAGTCATTGAAACTTAAGGCAGAATCAGATATGTTATTAATTTGAGAACAAAGATATTGTAGTGTAGAAGACAAATCTTTGGAATTGAATTATCAAGGATATAAATGTAACACTCTGCTTTAACAATTGCACAGGTTCCTCCTAGTGCTTCAGTCAATATATCAAGGACCATTTGATTTTGTAAGATGACCTTTCCCATTATTATCATTTCATTGTTTATTAGTGAAATGCTCTCGAGTGTATCATTTAATGCCTTTTGCATATATTTACTAAAGGATTCTAAGTGCCGTATTACATACGCAAAAATCAGGAGGCAAAATAAGGCATTATTAAAGGAAATTATTCCTAGATTTGGACTCCCTGGGCTGCTTCAAAGTGACAATGGACCTTCTTTTGTCTTAAAGATAACACAGAAGGTCTCATGAGCTCTGGGCATAACTTACTATCTCCATAGCTCCTGGGCTCCCTCAGTCATCAGAAAAGGTGGAAAGGGTTAACTTACAAATTAAAACCACTTTGTGAAAACTAAGCCAAGAGACCTCAGAGCCTTGGTTACACTTACTACCTATTTCTGCTCTGTTAAGGATTAGAATTGCTCCTAAAACCTCTCTCCAACTGAATCCTTATAAAATAGTTTATAGAAGGCCTTTTCTAACCTCAGATCCTGTCAATGACCCTAGAACACAGGAAATGATTAAATATGTAATTAACTTGGGGGAAAATACGAAAGGCTTTACTGGACTATGGCAATAATATCCCTCCAAATCCTGAAAAATTTACCTATGTGCCAAAAATACAACCCGGTGATTATATCCTACTCAAGACCTGGAAAAGAGATTCACCCTCAGATCAGCTTCTCCCAAAATGGAAGGGTCCTTTCCAAGTTCTTCTTAGCACCCCCACGCTGTTAAACTACAGGAACACAACTCCTAGATTCGTATGTCTAGAATTAGACCTGTCCCCCTTGAGACTTTGCAGAACCAAGGATCTGATGGAGCCAGGGATAAATCTCAAGACCTGCAATCACTATTCCTGTGAGCCTTTAAAAGATTTAAGAGTATTACTCAAGAAAACCAAGGGGATTCAATCAGGATAAGTTTTCATTTTTGTGCTTTTCCTTAGATTGACACTATGTCTGTCCGGGCTAAGAACTATCAACTTATTTGCCTCCTAATTTTTGTGTATGTAATATGGCTTATTAATTTTAGAACTTAAGGTCAATGAATATTTTTCAAAAGACAAAAATATCCATATAGTCATCATCCAGAATTAGAAACTGTTAATATTTGGTTGTATTTACTTTCAGAAATAAACATAGCTTTATAAACACAGTCCCTTTCAATCAGAAATCCCCTGGGTGTCATTCAGTGTACCCCCACCAAGGGCCACATGACAATGGCGGGGATTTTTTCAATCCATATGTTATACTATGAACAATAAATAGAAGATAATATGTATATATCATTCACATAAATGCTATCAAAATGTATCTTGTCTCTTTTTACTTTAAATTATATTTCAGAGATTGGCTATTAGATTTTTATATATTTGTACATTTAAACACATATAATAATCATTCCTTTTGGTATCTGTATAGTATTTCATCACATAAATATGCCACATTTTATTTATTTCCCCGTTAATTAACACTTAGATTGCTTTAATTATTGTGTAAACATAAAACTTTCACAGTAAATACCCTCATAATATACACTGTGGATTCTTAGAAGGGGAATTGTTGAGTCAAATGTTACTCACGTTCTCCATTTTATTTTACCAAATTGTTCTCTAAAATGGGTATCCCTAGCCGGGTGTGGTGGCACATGCTTGTAATCCCAGTACTTGGGAGGGTGAGACAGTAGGACCACAGGTTTGCGACCAGCCTCAGCTACTTAGTGAGGCCCTCCGCAACTTAGTGAGACCCTGTTTCAAAATAAAGAATAAAAAATAGGGCTGGGGTCTAGCTCGAAGGTAGAATGCCCCTGGATTCAATCCCCAGTACCGCAAAAAAAAAAAAAGAAAAGAAAAAATAAAATGGGTATCCCATTTGACACACTCAGAGTGAGCTTGTAAGTTCCCCTTTTTTCAATACTTTGCCAAGAGTTGGTTTGGCAGAGGTGTTATTCAGCTTTTCGTTTCTGTGAGTAAAATGCCTGATATAAACAACTTAAAGGAGAAAAGGTCTATTTTGACTCACAGTTTCAGAGGTTCCAGGCCATGGTCAGCTAACTATTTCTTTGGGTCTGAGGAGAGGCAGAACACTATGGTGGAAGGACGTGGCAGAGGAAAGCTGCTCAGCTCATGGCAGCCAGGAAGCGGGGGAAACACCCTTGCAGGGCACACCCCCAGTGGCCGGTTTCCTCCAACCATCCCCCACTGTCTACAGTTTCCACCATCTCCCAGGAGTTCATTCAGCTATCAATGGGTTAATCCACGGATGAGGTCACAGCCCTCCAGATCAGTCACTTCCCAAAGCCCCACCTCTGAACTCTGCTGTACTGGGGACCAAGCCTGCAACACATGAGCCTTTGGGGGTATCTTCGAGATACAAACCATAGCAGCAGATTTTTTTAAAAAATTATTATTTTCCCCATTAGATTGGTGAAAATAACATTTCTTTTTCTTTCTTTCTTTTTTTTTTTTACTTTTCCTTCCTCTTATGCTTAGTTTTTTGCATTTCCTTGAAAACTAATTGGGTTAAGTTTCCTTTCAATTGTTGATTGGCCATTTGATTTTCTTTTCCTTTTTTTCTTAATTTATAGGAAGTAGCTAATTTTCTCCTTCAATTGCTATTTTTATTTTTTGGCAGTACTGGGGATGGGACCTAGGGACAAAAAATAGGGACAGCCCTATTTTTTATTCTTTATTTTGAAACAGGGTCTCACTAAGTTGCAGAGGGCCTCATTAAGTTGCTGAGGCTGGTCTCGAACCTGCGATCCTCCTGTCTCAGCCTTCCAAGTACTGAAATTACAAGTGTGCACCACCATGCCCGGCTCTCATTCAATCACTATTTATAGAACAATACCACCCATGCTGATGCAGAGGGGAACAAGACAAAGACCTGGCTTCCTTGGAGTTTGTATTATGAGGACTTGAAGGAGGCAAGGAATAAACTAATAAAAGAACAAAGGAATTTCAGAAAGCATCTGTGAGAATTCCAGGCAGTGGAGAAGATAAGCACATGATGTAATAGCTGCAGAGAAGGGGCAGTTAATTATAGGGAGTGATAGATGGAGGAGAGCCTCCCCAGGAGGGTGCCTTTAAGTGGAGACTTGACTGACAAGAAGCTAATGACATACAACCTGTGGGTGGGGATTTTGGCAGAGGAAACAGCCAGTGAGAATATCCTGAGCACACAGTATGGTGAAGTCTGAGGATAAAATGAAATTCAGCCTTAAGTTTCATTGATTACATCCCAGGGAGAAAATGTTATTAGAGAATCTAGGCGATGCAGAGCCTTTAAGTTCACACAAAGACTTTGACATTAAAAGCAAGGTAAGGCTTTGGAGGGTACAGAGGAGTGATGTAGTCTGATTTGCTGGTTTTAAATGTCCCTTTAGCTGCTAGATAGAAAATAACTTGCACAGAAGAAATTAGAACAGCTAAGAGGAAATTGAATGAATCCAGATTAGAGATGACGGAGGCTTCGACTACATTATTAGCAGTGGAGAAGAGGAGAGATGGGCAGAGTTAGGATATACCTTGGACAAAGAGGCAACAGTACTTCTTGATAGATTGGATGAGAAGTAGAAGTTGAGGTGAACAGAGTAATCAAAAAATAGTTCCTTTGTGTTTGAACAACTAAGTGGCGGAACCATTTAATGAAATAACCAAGACCAGCGGAAGTGAGAATGAGGGAAATAAACAGTGAGGAATGCAAACATCTCTGATACGAGTGCCAGTGTCACCACACGGAGGGCCCTGGAGACATTCTTGACTTTGTTAATCAGGGTGATGTTTCAGGGAAGGTATAAATCAGGGCTTAGCAATTGTATCAGTTAAGAGCCAGCTGGGAGATAGGACCCAAAGCAGATTGTTCAAGAGACTTAAATGATGGGACTTCCTACAGAGGTATGGGTGGGGTTAAGGGAACCACGGAATGGTTATCGAATCCAGGGACTAGCAATGGTGGGGAAGCTGTTACCATCTCAGGCCTGAAGGGGCAAAGGAGGTGCTCATGGAGTGTCAAAAGATTAAGGAAGCCTGGGCAATTACTGCCATAAAGTGTGTCAAAAGCAGGGAGGGGACTAGAGGAACAAATAAGCTGAACTCTCTTTCTCTCTCTTCCCCCAACCCTATCTTCTGCTGTTTCTCCAAAATTCAACCAGAAGCCAGGCAACAAAGAAGCCTGGGATAAGAGTCCACTGAAATCATTTAACACCCCTTTCCCCAAAAAAACATAAAGTAGGGCAGAGAAGGGCAGAAAATGAACTTGGTTGAGGGGAGGAGGGTAGACAAATGGGGAATAACCTGTGAAGCAGTCTACAGAATGTTTTCTGTGACACAATTCGCCCCAGAGTTCCTTTCCATGCAGGTTCTGTTGGCAAAGTGGTCTTTCCTCTTCCCAGCAGCCACCCCATTCCTCCCGCTCGTGTTTATGAGTCTCAGTGCGATATCACATATTACTGCCCCCATTCCAGTAAATAAACTAAGAAAGATTTCATTGGAAATGTGGATTGTCTATGATCCCTCTTCGTGTTTGTCTTCCTTCCTAGACCCAGCATACTCCAGTCTTTGACTTCCTAAAGAGTCTTCCACAGCTGCACACCATTTAATGAACAAAATCCTATGTTTTGCCTTGCATTCAAGGTCACCCCCTACAATTTGACTTTAGCCATCTGTCTTGGTCAGTTTTCTGAGGCCAATGGCACAATACTATAGACCGAGTGACTTATAATGAAAAGAAGTTTATTTGGGTTCATGGTTCTGGCCCAAGATCAAGGGACCACATCTGGTAATGGACTTCTTGCTGGCAGAGTCCTGAGGTGGCAGAGGGCACCACATGATAAGAGTCAGGGAATATGCCAGAGGCCTAGCCTTACTGGCTTTTACAGCAGACCTGCTCTTGGGATAAGTCACTATAGGCCATTAATCCATTAATCAAATGAACGAGTTAATCCATTCATGAAGGCAGAACCATACTCACCTCTTAAAGATGCCACCTGGTTCTATTTCTTAATATCTCATATTGGGGCTTAAATTCCAACATGAGTTTTGGGGGAGAAAAGCCGTATTCAAACCATAGCACCATCATTCCTTGATATTTCCCCTACTATTTCCCAAGAACCCTAGAATGTGGTGAGCCTGAAATATGGCCTTGTGCTTTCCCTATCTTTGCACCTTTACTTTTGCCCATGTCCATCAGTAAAGATCTTTCTTACTTCTTTTAGGGCCGAATGAAATGCCTGAAAGACTCTGGTGAGCCTCTGACGCTCCACTTCACCAGGCGTAAGCTTCCCCTCCTACAGCTGCCTGCTGTGTGGCCTGTGAGCTGTTATTCACAATCCAAAATCATGGGGGCCCATAAAAAGGTTAAGACAAGCACATGTCAAGGTGCTTGGTGTGTGTATTACATATACTGTCTCATTTAGTCCTGGTGTCAGAAGTAGATTTTTATGGTGTCATGAAAAAAAAGACACATATTTGAAAGCAGCTGGGCAAGGCAAATTTTACTTTTTGCAAAAAGGGATCCTGCCACCAGTAAAGTCAGGTGTGCAAGAACAACATGGAGGAAACTTACTGGGCATTTTATTTTCAGCGGGGGCTTCTGTGCTGTGCTCCTATTGGTGGGAACACAGCCTCACAGTTCTTTACGCCATTGGCTAAAAGGGATGCTGGGGGAGGGGTTGGCACTCACAATTTCCAGGAAATGCTATCTTTACAAAAATACAAGCACACGTAAAGTTACACAATGGCAGTTTTACAAAATGGAGCCCAAGTCAAGCTATTCCTTTGATAGAAAAGATCTAATTATTTCTCACACTGCCAACCATCAGATGAAATCAGTATTATTGTCCTGATCGAAAAACCAGGCTTAGATGGGCATAGTCATTTTATTACACATAGATTATACACCCTCTCATGATAGGGTGCTTTGATCTTCTCCCACTTCTCAGATGAGGAAGCAAAACTAAAAGGTCAAGTCATTTGCTCCAGATCTCATAGCTAGCAAGGCAGAGACTGGATCCAAACCCAGCTCTGTATCCTCAGGCCCTACATCCTAATCCCTCACGGCAGAAGAGAAAATTTGAAGTGCTGGTTCTCTTCTCCAGCCCAAGCACAGTGTTGGGGGCTTTCATGTTGCATTATCTTACTTAATCTTACCTGTAACCTGAGAATGTTCAGTGAGGATGGAAAACAGCACACAGAAAGGATCCAAACTCTATCAGAGTGGCTGGCGGCCTCGCCTCGGGTTAAGCTCCTTCTCTCTAGCCTTCAATTAACTCAATCTGATCATTGCCTCACTCTATGGAAGATGCAGCTGGAGGGTTATGAGAAAATTTCATCATGATATGCTTGGTACTGGTAGCTCCTAGAAAAATAGAGAAGGAGATACATTCTGACCAATGGGGGTGGGAGGACCCACATGCTCCTCTCTCATATCCACCATGATGCAATTAATTATCCTCAGTATTTACCATTTAATCCCTTGTCCCTAGTTGTAAAATTTAAAAAATAAGTTTATATGGTTTCTTTTCCTAACATCTATAGTACAATACTCAACCAGATATTGGTTGCAGGAAAACAAATATCCAGATTTTCTTGCCCCCTTACCTAATCTGGTTCATGCACACAGGCATGCACTCCACATACCTACCCACTCACAGCCAGGTCGGTGCTCACTTGGAGCATTATCCCCACTATCTTTTCATAGCAATACCTAAATCTTGCCTTCCACTCACATTTTGCCTCTATGATGGCCATGCAAATATTCTGAGCTCTATCTTTATTATTTAACTTGATAATAAGATTACTTAATTATAGGATAATATCAAACTCCTCATTGTTATGTACTTTACATACAAATTACCTATTGCAAATTTCAATTCAATTATAATATACTATCTCTGTTCTAGTCAGAGTTCCAACAGGAAACAGGACTCTGTCCAGACAATTCAGTGGAAGACATCTAATGGAGAGACTGTTCCCAGATGTGTGGATGGTGTTATGGAAAGATTAGGCATCTACAGACAGTGGAAAGCTGATGTCATCACTACAGCTGGACTGATGAGCGGAAGATGATGTTACCAGAGCCCAGCAGGAGCTGGAGCCCTAGAAAATGACTATCAGATGCATGATACAATTATGGAAGGGCTCAGTCATTTCCAAAACTGGAAAGCCAAAGCTGACAAGGAGTGGAGAAGAAATGCCTCTGAGCTATTTTCTTTCCATCTGATCTCTAGCAGGGCTTCTCATTGGCCCAATACAAAAGGGAACCACGGGACAGGGGAAACAAGTAATACAATTTAAGTTCACCAGCGCCCTGGGGCACAGAGACAGCAGAGAAGACAGAGAATGAACAGGACATCGATTGAGGACAAAAGAAAATAGCCAACATATCCATTTTCCTTATTCCCTAGATCTCTACCATCAACCGTGGCCCCACTCTAGCAAACCTTACCTCCTGGTGGCTTCATTCATTGATCCATTCAACATGGCTTCATTGGCTACACTATTAAACTGTGATAAATATAAAGAAATTTAAATATAAGAACAAAGTTTAATCATAAGGAAGACATCATTGAGATATGTGAAAAGACATGCCTGGTTAAATATAACTTGGAAGCATTTTCTTGACTCCCTTGTGTTCTGCAGTGAACCTTCTATAATGAAATTATTTCTTTATAAAAAATATGTCTGTGTCATCTCCTGGTAATTTGTACTTGAACTTTATCATGGGTCATGCTTCAGTCAATAATGAAAACCTGTGTTTCTGGCATTTTAGAGGGTTCAGTGTCGAACCTATTACTCTTGGAAAGCTTATGACAGCAAGTAAAATTGCAGATCCTTGAAGGCAAATGTTTTTCAGAAACTTCAAAATTCCTTGTTAGCCTATATTCTTAAAACTGGATCGTTATATTAAGTTGGAATACCAGAAACAAACCCTTCTAGACTACTTTAGCTTAGTTCTCCACAGAAAAGCCTTCATTAAGCTATGGCTTAATACTTTGGGTTTAACTGAAGGTCAGTATGAAAAATGGCCATTTGAAGCATGCTTCTGCTTATTCTACAAAACATTTATCGATGACATCTATTATATTCTATGATATTCCTTACATAAGCAGCCATATAAACTCCTCTTAGGAGAGTTTCTCTGAAAATGAGATCTCTAGTTTTGTTTCCCTACTTGCCATAATTGCTACAGCAACCATCTTAAATCAGGTTTATAGAACATTGCTTCCATAAGTAGATTCTCCATTCCTTTTAATATTTGCTGATAATGACCTATTTTGTATCTTTGAAAAACATGTCACCATGAGTTCTTTTTAGAAAGAAGTGGACTATAAATTAAGAATTAGAATGAAGAAAATAATATTATTCACTATTGGATAGTTAGTTAAATAAAACAGCAATGAAATAATTAAATAACCATATAAAACAAAAATATATGTATACATGTTTTCATATGCATATATATAACATGTATGCATATTTTTGTATGTGTATGTGTGCACGCATACAAATATATTGTAAATATATCACAAAGAGAAAATAATGAAGTGAATGATAAAAATCATTCATAAAATGAGTCATGGGAGGAAAACCATTATATGCCAAAGAAGGCAATTATAGCTTTGTCCATTAGTTTATTGATTTCACAAACATTTATTAAAGTGCTTCTGTGAGCTGGAGGATTCAAAGTCACATTAGGCAATAGCTGTCCTCAAGGAGATTTTAGTCCAATGGGGCAGGAATATGGTGGGCAGACAAGTAAATACATTATAGGAAGATGTTATAAGAGGAAGCACTCTAGACACTAATAAGAGTCCAGAGCTGGTAGAATCTGGAAAGTCAGGAGGCCATGCCATCAAGACACAATGATAGAGACCAGGAGAACCAAGGGTAGATTTGAAGGACAGCATGCATACCAGTCTGTCTATCGGAAGGCATTCATGGAAAACCCCGAGTAGGTCTTTGACTCCAATAAAATCTATATACCCAGTGCTAATTATATTTTTCTCCAAACTATTTTCTCTTTATTACTTTCCTGCCAGTTTCACATAACTGTTTTAATAATTCTTTCTACAAACACATGGATTTATTGCAAGATGAGTCCAATTGTTTACCCTTCCTGTATCCATACAATGTGACCTTGCAGCTTGCCATAGTCTAAATGTTTGTGGTTTCTAAAACTTCCTATGTTGAAATCCTAACCCCCAGGAGATAGTATGAAGAGGTGGAGCCTTTTGGGAGGTGATTAGGTCATGGGGACAGAACCCCATAAATGGCAGTATTATAAAAGGAGGCCCAAGGAAGTTCAGTGGCCTCTTCCACCAAGCGAGGACACAGCAAGAAGATGCCATCTATGAATCAAAAAGCAGTTCTTCAACAGATGCTAAATCTCTTGTTCTTTGATCTTAGACTTTCTAGCCTTCAAAACTGTGAGAAATAAATTCCTGTTGTTTATAGCCCACTTGGTCTATGGTATTTTGTTACAGCAGCCAGACTAAGACATAGTTCCTCCCATCTGAAGGTGCAGTCTTTTCTATCACTTCCAGCTGGGCCTAGGCTTGTATCTAGTTTGAACAAGTACAACGTAAGTAAGTGATGATGTTCCAGGCCTGAGCTCAGGTCTCAAGAAAACTTGCCTTTCTTTTCCTTCCTTCCTTCCTTCCTTCCTTCCTTCCTTCCTTCCTTCCTTTCTTTCTTTCCTTCTTTCTTCTGGAATCCTGCTATTGCCATGAAAAGAAGTCCAGACTAAGCTGCTGGAGGAGGAGAGGCCATGAGAAGCAGTGATAACTCATCCCAGCCAAGATCCAAGGCATGTCAAAGAGCACAGTGACAATCGATAAAGTGACCTCTGTCACTAGCAGCTGATCAAGATGAATGAATGAATGAATGAGACCCATCAGGCCTAGCTCAGTTCAGCACAACCACCCCATTGACCTGAAGACTCAGGAGAAATATTAAGCAGTTGATATTTTATGTTACTAATATTGATGTATTTTATTATTCAGCAATAGCTGACAAATTTGGGAAAAGTAATCAAGGTATAATGGAAAAATGAGAGTATAATGCTCTGTCAGAGAGTCAAAAGACTTCAATTCCCAGCTCCATTGCTAATTGACTGGTACTTTTGAGCAATTCATGTAACCTTTTGCTTTTCATATCTATGGTTTAGATAAGATGAGGGTATTTTTGATTAAAGATGAAGGAGTAAAAAAACATTTTATTTCATTTCCTTCATGAAACATACCAGAAAAAGAAAAATGATAGACAGAAAGGGAAACAGTCACTCTATAAAGAGAAGAGAGTACTCAAGAAAAACATGCCCATGCAAAAGTTTGTACACATGTGTTCATGGTAACATTATTCATAAGAGCTGAAAAGTGGAGACAACCAAAATGTACAGCCAAAGATGCGTGGGTGAGTAAGGCATGACGTATCACACAATGGAATAATATTTGGCAATAAAAATAAAATACTGGTACATGTTACAAGGCAAATGATCCTTGAAATCATTATGCTAAGTGAATGAGCCAGATTAAAAAAACCACATGATCTATAATTCCATTTATTTGATGTCCAGAATAAGCAAACACATACAGAAGTAGATTAGCAGTTACCAGGGACTAGAGAGAAGAAGAAATAGAAGTGGTTGCTAGTAGGTATAAAGTTTCTTTTTGTAATGATGGAAATATTCTGAAATTGGGAAGTCATGATGATTCCACAATGTTGTGTGTGTGCGTGTTTGTATATATCTCCACTGAATTATACAGTTTTAAAGGGAAAATTTTATGGAATGTGAATTAAATTGAAACATTTATAATATAAAAAAAGAAAAGAAAAGAAGGATCCATGACCTCAGATTATAGAAATACAATTGCTTGAAGTGAATCTATACTAAAATGGCCATGCCATGAAGCATTACCAGCTATGAAGCAAGACACAAGAACTCTGGTTAATAAAGAAAGAGATTAAGAGTGACGGTCAATTTCAGATGAGACCTTGAATTTAAGAAATTTACTTGTGAAACACACCAATTTCTAGGAGGCTATAAATAAGAGATACATGTGCAAGGCCCAAAGGAAAATTGTATATACAAACAAGATGCTGGAAATGACAGATGGTATTAGAGCCACAGACTGTCACAGAACATTTCTTCCTTCCTCCCCTACAAATTATCTAGCAGGTCACTATCCTCATTTAAAAATTAATACCAGCTAAATACCAACCTGAGACTAGCTGACAAATACTACCAATTAAAAACAAGGGATGGAAATAACATAAATAAAGGTAGAAGAAGAAAGTATATCATAAGAGAAATTCCAGAGAAGCATAGTACTCCATGTTTTGAAAGAAATGTGATTCATGATGACTGCCCACAAAAAATAGAAAAAAGAAAGAAAGAACAAAAGAAAGAAAAAGGAATGCTTACAACCATAAAGCATAGAAATAATAGGAAAAAGGGAGGGAAGGAGGGAGGGAAAATTTTCACCCACTTGTAGGGAGTGGCATCTAATAAAAGATCCAAGAGTTCAAACAAAGACATTAGAAGATAACAGGAGATGAAAAATCAACTCACAGTGCTCCAGTGCCAAGAAAGAAGAAACAAAGAAAGAAAGAAAGTTTACTAGTAGTAAACATTGAAATATCATTACTGAGAATGTAATCAGGATTGTGATGAACAGATTTGAGAAAATCTTATAAAACAAAATGCAAAAGAAGCAATGAAAATGATTATAAACAGTGGATAGATAAGGAAGACGAAATATTGGCAGCTTACAGTTTCCTATTGCTATATCAGTTTCCTATGGCTGCTGCAATAAATTATCACAAATTTAGCAGTTTAAAACAATATCAATTTATTGTTTTATGACTCAGACGACAGACAACCAAAATGGATTTCACTGGATTTAAATCAATGTGGTACAGGGCTGCATTTCTTTTTCTGGAGGCTCTGGGGAAAAATAATTTCTCCACCTTTTCTAACTTTTAGAAGCCGCCTAACTCAGGGCTTTTTTTTTAATCTCCAAAGCCACCAGTGCACCATCTTCGAATGTCTGTCTGACTGCTGACTCTGCTTCCATCCTCATGCCCCTTTTTTTAATTGGTGCATTGTAATCATACATCTTGATGAAGTTCAGGGTGATAGAGGCATACATGCACACAGTACTCACTTAGCCCTCTCCTAGTTCCCACCCTATTCCCTCCCCTTTCCCTCCTTCCCATGCTCAGCATAGTGATTGACTTTGCTAAGTTTGTGTATGTACATCATATCCATTGAGGTGTTTCCCTCTCCCCCGCCCATCTCCCTCAGTTAGGTCACCTTCTCCACTCATCTAAGGTTTCTCCTTCTTTGTCTGGAGTCCCTCCTATGTCTGTTTTCTCCCTAGCTTCCACATATTAGGGAGAACATCCGACTTTTCACTTTTTGTGACTGACTATTCTAACTTAGCATAATGTTCTCCAGTTCCAATCATTTCCCTGCAAATGACATAATTTTGTTCTTCTTTATGGCTAAGCAAAATAATCCCATAGTTTTGTAATCCATTCATCTGTTAATGGACATCTTGGCTGGTTCCATAGTTTGGCAATTGTGAATTGTGCAGCTATAAACATAGATGTGCATGCATTAGTCTGGTAATTTGGTTTCCATTCTTTTGGGTAGATACCCAGGAGTGGTATTGCTGGGTCATATGGTAGGTTCATTCATATTTTTCTGAGGATCCTCCACACTGTTTTCTAAAGTTGTTGCACTAGTTTGCAATCCTACCAACAATGTTTTAGAATTCCTATTTCTCCACATACTCACCAGCATTTATTATTGTCTCTGTTTTTAATGATTGCCATTCTAATTGGAGTTAGGTGAAATCTCAGGGTAGTTTTGATTTGCATCTCTCTGATTGCTAATGATGTTGAACATTTTTCATACATTTATTGGCCATTTGTATTTCTTCTTTTGTGAAGTGTCTATTTAGTTCACTTGCCCATTTTTTGATTGGGTTATTTGTTTTTTTGGTGGTGAGCTTCTTGAGTGCTCTGTAGATTCTAGATATTAGTTCTCTATCAGAGAAGTAACTGGCAAAAATCTTTTCCCATTCTGTTGGCTCTCTGTTGAGGTTCTTGATAGTTTCCTTTGCTGCACAGAAGCTCTTCAGTTTAATGCAATCCCAGGTATTGATACTCATTTTAATTTCTTGTGCCTTTTGGGTCTTGTTGAGGAAGTTTTTACCCATGCCTATGTGTTGGATTGTTGGTCCTATGCCCTCTTCAAGTAGCTACAAGGTCTCTGGTCTAATTTCCATGTCTTTGATCCATCTCGAATTGACTCTTGTGCAGGGTGAGAAAGTGGAGTTTATTTCCATTTTTCTGCATATGGATAATTAGTTTTGTCAACACCATTTGTTGAAGAGGCTCTCTTTTTTCCAGTGTATGTTTTTGACTCCTTTGTCAAAAATCAATTGACTGTAAGTGTGTAGATTTGTTTCTGAGACTTCTATTCTGCTCCATTGGTCTATGTGTCTGCTTTTGTGCCAATACCATGCTGTTTTATTACTATGGCTCTGTAGTATAGTTTGAAGTCATATCCTTCTTTCTGATATATTTCCAAGACCCTGTGATTACACATCCTAGATTAACATAGGATAATCTCACCATCTCAAGGTCCTCAACTTAATCACCTCTATTAAACCCCCTTTCCTTGTCAGATAACACATTCACAAGTCCAAGGATTAGGATGTGGACATCTTTGGGGATAGAGGGCATTACTCTTTTATAGACACCTACATAGATCCTGGTGAAATTACAAAGGTTCAATTATAAATATAATCTCACATGGGACCCAGAGACAGGAAATAGAAGTAACATACATAGTTTAGCTTACATTTCCCTTTAGAAATAATCAATACTAGAAAACTACAGTAATATTTATAAACTGCTGAGAAGAAAAAAACATGACCCAAGAATTTTATAACCCCTAAGCTGTTCTTCAAGTGTAAAAAAAAAAAACCTTATAAAAATTAACCTTATAGCCTCAAGTATAAAGGCACTCATACCTATGAATTCTTTTTGGGAAAAAAAATCTTGAGGATGAAGTCTTTAGGGTTTAATAATTAAAAAAGAACATAGGAATAAAAAAGTTAAATAAGATGATCGATAGTGAATCCTGAAAACATTAAACATGAAATTGAGATGAAATAGTTGCTGAAAGTATGGTTGCAAAATAGAATAGAATATTATAAATATAAAATTAATAAATGTAACTCAGAAAACTCTGGAGATAAAGAAAGGCATGTTGTCTTTACTAATCTGCTCTTTTTTATACTTCTATTGGTATACTGTAGTCTTATAGTCTCACATCATAATGTAGTAAATAGTGATAGTGACATACATGCACACAGCAGCTGGTGAATTTTCCTCTTTTTAAAAGCAAAGAATCAATAGATGTGGAATAAATTTGAAAAGTGCAGTTGATTGTTGAAGCAAGTTTCAAAAATATTTGAGCCAGTTTTCTCAAATGCTAAAGGCAAATGATAATTCTTATTAGGTCCTACCTGTTAAACAATGGCTTCTTAAATCAGAAGTGGCCTGGCAGAAATACCAATCAACAACCAAATAGCTACTATCTCTTATGTTTATAGCCCTCCACGAATCTCACAATGCTTTTATGTACATCACTAAATCCTGAGTCTCATGACACCTCAGTGTGGGCCTAATATCTTCCATTTTCCCATGAAGACCAAGATCTACTTTCTTCCTTTCTCCACCCGCTCTCCTCCCCGCAGGTTGATCTGTGCTAGCTGCATCTGTGGAACTTCTGTGCCTTCTAATTTGGTTAATCTGAGACAACTGGGAGTCGCAAAAATTTCAAGGAGGGAAGAAACAGAGGTTATCTTGGGTTCACTGTCTCTCTACTAAAAGTTGCCATGCCTTACATGACAGCCAACTCTACAGGGCTCTCTCCTGTGTTATGGTGACCACTTCCTTCATCCTGTATTGTGGTTTCCCTATACCTACACTTTTGTGGAGAGCCCCTTTTTATTTTTATTTATTTTTTGGCACTGGGGATTGAACCCGGGGGCAGTCTACCTCTGAGCTACACCCCCAGCCCTATTTTTTATTCTTTATTTTGAAACAGTGTCTCACTAAGTTGTGGAGGGCCTCACTAAGTAGCTGAGGCTGGCCGCAAACCCAGATCCTCCTGTCTTAGCCTCCCAAGTACTGGGATTACAAGCATGCACCACCACACCCGGCTGGAGAGCCCCTTTTTAAATAAAGCATTTTGTAATTGTCCTAGTTCAAGTATTTCATTTGGTTTCATTTAGAACACTGATTAACACAATTTTCTTATATCCATTTTTTTTGTATGGTGCTGGGAATTGAACCCAGGGGCATTCTACCTCCAAGCTATACCCCCAGTCTTATTTTATTTTTTATTTGGAAATAGGGTCTCACTAAATTGCTGAGGTTGGCCTCGAACCTGTGATCCTCCTGTCTCAATCTTCCAAGTACTGGGATTATAGGCATGTGCCACCACACCCAGCTTCTTATATCCATTTTAAAGATGAAATAGCCAAGGGCGAGGTAAATTATGCGATTCTGGGCCTAAGAGCTATTATTCTATATTGCCTTGCTTCCTAGCTTAAGATTAAACTTGGCTCAGGGCCAGTTTATAGAAGAAACAATTGAGGTACCTGCATCTGAGCCTTTGGTGGGGGAAAAACCCCTCTAATCACCTGGGTTTAAGGGATTATTACTCTAGTCTAGCTGAATTATAAATAAGCTTGCAATGGATTATGTAATTAGCTGCAATATTCTTTTTAAATTCTAACTGATTGCTGGGCATGGTGGTGCATACCTGTAATCCCAGTACTTGGGAGGCTGAGACAGGAGTACCTTAGGTTTGAGGCCAGACTCAGCATCAGCAACTTAGCAAGACTCTGTTTCAAAAAAAAAAAGTTTTAAAAAGGGCTGTGGGTGTAGCTCAGAGGTAGAATGCCCCTGGGTTCAATCCCCAGTACCAAAAAAAAATACCAAACCAACTGATAATATACTGGATTATTAATAGATATGAAAGAAAGGCTAAGAACAAGGACCACTTGGGCAAGAAAAGAGAAGGAAAGATGAGGAACTGAGGGTAGACTTCAGACAATGCTGCAGCAGAAAGAAGCTAGATAGTTGCTAAAGAGCTACACAAAGGCACATAATGCAGAGAACATAGGCAAAGACCGAGAGGGAAAAGTAGGGGATGAAGACAGAGAAGACTGAGGAGTATCACACACTGACATGTTACTCAGCATTTGCCAAGGGACTCAGCTTACTGTGAAGACAGAAGCTAATGTCAAGTGACACACTGTGGATGCATGGTTTCAGAGCCGTCCTTCATTGAGCCAGTCTGCCCATTCTCCAATTGCTGTGAATATTAGATGCTAATGGCTTCTAGCTGCTCCTTCTTCCAAAGATTACTCACAGTATTTAAGAGATGTCTTGCCAGGTGTGTTAGTCAGCTTTCCATCAGTATGACAAAATACCCGAGAAAAACAACTCAAAGGAGGAAAGATTCATTTTGGCTTGCAGTTTCAATCCATGATCAGTTGGTTCCCTTGCTACTGACATGTGGTGAGGCAGAACATCATGGCGGAGAGGTCATGGTGGAGCAGAAATGCTCACCTCATTGCAGCAAGGAGGAAGGAAGGGAGCAAGAGGGGCTAGGGACAAGACACACCCTTCGAAGGCGTGCTCCCAGTGACCCACATCCTCCAACTGGGTCCCACCTCCTAAGAACCCATTTATCTATGAACTCATCGATGGATTGATTCATTGGTGAGGTTAGCACCTTTGTGATCCAACCACTTTCCCAAAGCCCCACCATTGAACATTGCTACATTAGGGTCCAAGCCTTCAATACATGAGTTTTGGGGGGAAATCTCCAGATCCTAACCACAGTATCAGGTGAGTTATGTCTTCCTGCTACACATCTAGGGAAGAACTTGCAGCCAGTGGCTGGCTGATGGGGGATGTGGCTTATGCTCCAGAGCTCCATGTGGGATCAGGCCGAGGCTGGGCCTTACCCATGGCCACATCCTTGCCATCCTGCTTTATCCCCTTTCTTAAGGTTTTTTCTGAAGAGCACCCCGTCAGTGCCTCACACACAGTGATCCTTGTCCCTGGCTCTACTTAGAGCCTGACCTCCATGCACTATGGTTTCATCATTCTTATATTCATTCCTTCTTCCCTTCCTTTGCTTTTCAAATATTTATTGGTCTCTTAATGATAAACATGTATGGCATTGCTATTATGTAATCAAACATCAGGGAGCTATGGGTGAGACCATTAGCACTCACTTTATTTCTTTAGCAGTCAGTCTCGGGTGGAGACCATGATACCTGACTTCAAAATAATCTTGACTTACATTTCATCTGGTCAGTCAACCATGCAATTCAGCAAAAAAAATAGGAATAAAACAGTATTTCCATGCTTTCCCCAGTGGTATCTTTAAATGAATAATATTCACAAAGTTCTTCCAAGATTCTATTACGTGAAGGTACCAATCTCTAGTTGTATCTAAAAAAAGAAGCAAATATTAATCCATAACTTTAAGTTTATTATGTCTGTTCCTGAAAGCAGAAATTTGAAGTTAAGGAAATAAAAGTGAATTAGGTTAGCTAATTAGCCAGTGCTATTAAGCAGTTGACTATGTGTTTTCTAGGATGACTCACTGATTCACACTTCACTGTAACAGGAAAACTAATAAGAGTTTCTTATTTGTGTTACTTACATATCTTGCTATTTTGAAGAATAGAGAGTTTAGGAGCTCAGAAATGGTTTGTCCTAAAGTGGCTTCTTAGTGAAAGAGAACTAGTGAACTAACTATAAAACTGCTGTACAACAGAGGTGCTCAGTAGAAAACAAGAGAAGGGTCGTAATAGTGAAACGTGAACTTCATTCTCTATGTCCATCAAATGAGAAGTTACCAAAATCAACAGAAAGAATGGGCCAATAGGTGGTGCTATTGCCATGTGTAATGCCCAGGAAAAGACGGGAAGAAGTTCGGTTGGGGGAAAATATCTGCCCGAAGGAACACAGGACAAAACCATGCTCCTAACTTCTGCATCCTCCAAGAGATGGCAGTGCCATTGATCTCTCTTGTCTGAACTCTATCACTTATCATTGTCTCACTGAATTGAATCGAAGGCATCAGTTTTTGTGTTCCAGGTCAAAACTATGGCCAACATGCCATTTTCATATGCAATTTGCAAATATTAAATAGGTCTCTGGTGTTTCTAATTGGATTTAAAAAGACACCTTACCCACCTGCCAAAGAAAAAAAAAATAGAAGACAGTGGAAATCTCCTGTAAGTGCATCTGATTCCTACAACTTTTGGTAAACTTATTACACAGTTATCTTTTGGGGAAAACTTGATTGCAGTAATTCCTTATTTTCCCAAAGTAAAAGAGACAATTCGCAATAAAGTTTTGTAAAATTCAAAGTAGTTCTCAGAAGGAGCATTAGCTATGCTGAAGAAAAGAGGAACAGTATGGATAGTGCATAAATAGCAAAGTCTCTTTAAAGCATCGCTTTATGTATGGGGAACAGATTTTCTTCTCTTTTTTTCTCTGTGATGGGAGTTACTATCCTAGTGTTAGTTTTGTAAAAATCATGGAAGCCGGACATGCTGGTGCGCACTTGTAATCCCAGTACTTTGAAGGCTGAGACAGGAGGCTTGCAGGTTCGCAGTGAGGCCCTCTGCAACTTAGTGAGACCCTGTTTCAAAATAAAGAATAAAAAAATAGGGCTGGGGGTATATTTCGGAACTAGAATGCCCCTGGGTTCAATCCCCAGTACCTCAAAAAAAATCAGTCTTCATTGTTCAGGAAGAGGTCCAAGTATAGAAAGTAAGTCACCTTGGGATTAAAAAATTAACACAAGCCAGGCATGGTGGCCCACTCCTGTAATCCTAGCACTTAGGTGGTTGAGATAGGAGGATTGCAGATTCCCGACCAGTCTCAGAAACTTAGTGAGACTCTCAACAACCTAAGAAGACCCTGCTTCAAAAAGAAAGAAGAAAGAAAGAAAAAGGAAGGAAGGAAGGAAGGAAGGAAGGAAGGAAGGAAGGAAGGAAGGAAGGAAGGAAAGAAGGAAGGAAGGAAGGAAAGAGGTGTATCTTGGAGATAGAATGCTCCTGGGTTCAATGGTTCAATCCTTCATACATACATACACACACACACACACACACACACACACACACACACACACACACACTTAACACAAATTACCAACCAAGTTGTGAATATCTTACAATACTGGACATGCAAATTTATTTTAAGACTGATTTGGGGAGATGATTTGTTTTTGGCTCCAGTGGTCTCACAAGAAGACATTGGTTTAATCCAATGAATCCATTAAGCATTTCAATACCTGCTGCCCTTCAAAGAATCACAAACAAAGAAAAATAAGTTGTATCATACAGTAAAATGAGAAATAAAGGACAATAAAATGATGCTTCGTGATGTTTATAAAGTTCTTTCTTCACACCTGTAAGTCTTGGTGGCCTTTTGAGATAGGCAAGATAGCTAATGATAGCTTACATTAATTGAGTACTTACGGCACTTTTTTCTGGACTCTGTACCTATTGATTCATTTAATCTTGTCAATGACAATAGGTACTATTACTGCCCCCCTTTGCCTAGTAAGCTAGCTGAAATTCAAACCCAGGCAGTCTGAAAGACACATGTAGTTGTATGTTATCATTTTTAGAGATACAAATGGGCAATATAGTTTATATAATAAGCTTTTAAAGGTGAAGCTAAATTTGGAACCAAGATCTCAATGACTTGGGGTCTTATGGTCTTCCTTGCGTTCTATTTTGATTTGGGTAATTCCTGACTTGCCAAAAATTGCATTTCCTTTTAATGTAAGTGCTATCTAAAATGTGCCAGCCTAGCTGGTCTACCGAGACTCTTCCCTGCACCCAATAAATGGTATGCTGTTTGAAAGTCCATGTGCACTCATTGCTGTAGGCACCACTATAAACTGAAGCAGCCTGCCTTTTCAAGATTCTTCCCAGACATGAGTTCTCATCTGAGAAGTCTGTAGTGATGGGCTTCATGCTGTCAGTAAGGGAGAAGTGGGAAGGGAGCAGTCTCCAGATTTTAAAATTCCAGACCTATTCCATTCTGGCAAGAAAATAGTTTACTAAATGCCTTGAAGCATAGGCACCTAGCATTCCTAAAACCATCTTGCCCCTCTCCAATATTTTCTCAAGGATACAAAAGGTCAATAGGCTGTGAGTAGAGAAGTCTCAAATCTTGAGATATAAAATATCACTCTCATTGTCTAAAGCCCTTCTGATCTTTCTTGGTTTATTCTTATTCAAGTTGTTCTTACAGTTTCTCAAAAGTATGCTGAGCTGGGTGTGGTGACACGTGCCTGTAATCCCAGTACTTGGGAGGCTGAGACAGGAGGACCTCAGGTTTGAGGCCAGACTCAGCAACTCAGCAAGACTCTATTTCAAAATAAAAAAATAAAATTAAAAAGGGTTGGGGGTATGGCTCAGAGATAGAATACCCCTGGGTTCAATCCACAGTACCAAAAATAAATAATAAATAAATAAATAAATAAATAAATAAATAAATAAATGTTGCTGATTGTATCAGTCAGCTTATGACACAGTAACAAAAGATACCCCTACTGCCAAATCTCAGTAGCTTACAAGTTTTCTTTCTTGCTTATTTTACATGTCAATCATAAATTGGCTTTGGCTCTTCCATCTGAAGCTTACCAAGACTGAAATGATCACCTCCCTCTGGGACCTGCCAGCCCACTGGCTGTGGGAAAAGTATGATGGCAAAACCACAAAATAGTTCTTGGAGCTTTTGCTCAGAACTGGAAGCTCGCACTTCTGACCACATTTCATTGGCCAATGCAAGTCATGAGTGGCCAAGCATGCTGTCAATGGGGTAAGGGAATTTAATCCTTTTGTAAGGATAGAGGATCACCTTAGATTGAAACAAAAATGTAATTATAAGGATTATATTGTATTAGGGTAGGGAGGCTCCTACGTGCATAAATTAATAGAATGAAAATGTAAGCAAACTCTAGGAACCTCACCTAAGTCTATAAAAGATACTAAAGAGCCGGGCGTGGTGGCGCACACTTGTAATCCCAGTACTTTGTGAGGCAGAGACCGGAGGATGCGGGTTCGCAGCCAGCCTCAGCTCTCTCTCTCTCTCTCTCTCTACCTAGTGAGGCCCTCCGCAACTTCGTAAGACCCGGTTTCAAAATAAAGCATAAAAAAATAGGGCCAGGGGTGCAGCGCGGAGGTAGAATGCCCCTGGGTTCAATCCCCGCTACCACAAAAAAAAAAAAAAAGATACTAAAGGTGACTAAGCATGGTAGCTCCCTTGATCTTTCATTTCAGGCTATGGTAGTTGACTTGAGAGGCAGAAAGCAGAACTCAGGGGGGCTGCTGTGCCCATAGTGGAATCACTCCCCTATCACCAGTTGCACCCACAGCATGTGCAGGGTTGCACAACTTCTTGTTTTGGAACATTGGCAAAAATCCAGGTCTCATTTATAACTCACTGTTTTGCAGTCTTTTCCAGTATGTTACCTGGATTTTTTCAAGATTGATGGAGTGCTGAGAAGCTATTGGGTTGAAAGTTCAGATATGCATAAATCAACTCCTAGTATCATTTAATTCAGACTCTTTCTGCCCAAGTCATTTTGGGGTGGGAACGGAGAGATTTATAGTGAGTCTTAGGAGATTTGATGATCTGAAAAGTAAAAGGTATTAAATGCATGATTTAGCTGCTAGAGTCAACTCCAGTGGTTTTAAATTGACTGAAGCCTTGACTGCTACTGGTTTAAAACACATTTTGAATAATTGGAAATATATTTTGGGGACTGCCTAGAATGAAGAGAGTTGATTTGATTTTGGGCAGTCAAATAAGATCTGATTTGTGTGCAAAAAAAAAACCCTCATCCATCAATAAAAATGTATAGCAGCAAACCTCTTAATATAACAGACTGTTCTCTACCATATCTTGTTCTAGACCTAACAGTTTTTATATAAATCTATTCTGAGATAAGAACCCAAAGTCCTTGTGGTGGATAAAAGAATTCCCTTGATCCTTTCACTCTTGGCCACAAATCAGTCTATGCTTGCAATCATTTTAGTTTTTACATGGAGGGACATGAAAAGTCACAGTCCAAATTTATGGCTTTGGGGTCCCTCGCTAGACTGGCACACTGAGTTCTAAACCAGCAAAGTGGGTGACGGGTGACGGTATCCCACACTGAGCCCAAATCGTTCTGTAGCCTTCCTTTGTCACATTTTTGATGTTTCCTAATGCCTCAAATTCCCTTTCCCCCTTTTCAATCAAAATCCATTTTATTTTTCTTATAGTACTGAGAATTAAGCCTAGGGCCTCACACATGCTAGACAAGCTCTCTACCACGGAGCTATACCTGCAATCCAAAATCTATTCTTTAAAGGAAAATGAGTTTTTTCTTTTATTAAAAGAGACCCACAAAACCCATCTTTATTAAAACTTAATAAAAACCTTGCCTTTATTCAAACTTACCCACAAATGAGCATAGGTCACGGTATACAAATATCAATAGAAAACAAAGTTTTAGCCAAAGGAATGATAAAAGCTAATGAGAAATTAAAGACAACTAAAAGTGAAAATGAGATCTCTTTTATAAAATCACATAGTGGAGGAAATTTAAAACCAATGACTCAAAAGGACGATTGGTTGCTATTCATGTTACATGTCTGTCCATCCCTCTAAAAACTTTACAGGCATTTTGATGGAGCAAGTACTTATGGAATCAGAGGAGAAGTTTTCTCTAAAAATTTACTTTCCATTATGAATGGCAGACTGAACTCAATATTTATCCAATTAATAACATATTAATTAAATTTAAATAATGTGCCTGAGAAATGTTGAACATATATTTGATTTTATTAAATGCTTTATGTGGATTTACTTTTATTATATACTTGATTTTATTAAATGCTTTATGTGGATTTACTTTTATTACATTTTTCTTAATTGCAGTTGGAAAATCTGAATTCTTTCCCTGCCGTTGTTACTTCTCTAGCAGCTTTGTAAAAGTCAGGAAGTTGAGTTTATGAGATAATATTTAAGGGTATTACATTCTAAAGTTCTTTGTTGATTCTTTTAATTCAAGACAAGCTTTTGATTAAAGTGAGCAATTGCAGCTAAATTTATCTCTTTGTTAAATTAGAGCCCTATGTGTTACTTAAGCATAAAGCCAGATATGTCTGTATTAACCATTACAAAACCATCATCTACCAGCTATTTTACATTTATTATCTAGTCTAATGTGCAGAAAACTATACAAGTATTGGGTTTAGATCTTAAAAATGCACTACTGATCAGTGGAATACATGTGTAAGCTTAACCTCCCTTCCCAATAATACAGTTGCCTACTATTCTTTCTTTGGTGTGTCATTTTTACATTTTATCTCTCTCCAAATTACTCTCCTCACCTCGTTATTTTGATTTTTGCCTCCAGTCCACCCACATAATCCACTCTTTAAAAATGTATCATAACCTTTATTTATTGCACATTACATTCTATTTGTATTTCTTTTTTTTTTTTTTTTTGCGGTACTGGGGATTGAACCCAGGGGCGTTCTACCTCCGTGCTACACCCCCAGCCCTATTTTTTATATACTTTATTTTGAAACCGGGTCTCACAAAGTTGCGGAGGGCTTCACTAGGTAGAGAGAGAGAGAGAGACGGGGGAGAGAGAGAGAGAGGGAACTGAGGCTGGCCATGAACCCGGATCCTCCGGTCTCCGCCTCCCAAAGTACTGGGATTACAAGCATGCACCACCACACCCGGCTCTATTTGTATTTCATTAAATATTTATTTAAAGAATAATCGACGGGCTTGGTAATAAAAATTTGGACTATACAAAAGGGCACAAAATGAAAACAAAGTCTTCCCCCCACATGCCTGTCCTTCTATTCTCCAAGGAGAACTATATTTAATATTTTTTTGGTTTGGTTTCTTCTAGTTATTAACTCTAAAATTCTAGACTAGTGCTGTCCAATAGAAACATAATCTGAACCATGTTTGTCTAGTAGTTGCACTGTAAAAAGTAAGAAGAAACAGGTAAAAATGATTTTATGTACAAATTTTATTTAACCACATATATCCAAAATGTTACCATCTCACATATCATCAGACATAAAAAGTATGAATATTTTAAATTCTATTTTTTGTCTAAACTCTATTTCACATTCATAGCACATATCAAATCAGACAACCTACATTTAAAGGGTTCAACAGCTGTAGTAGCAGTAGCTACCATGTGAGATTGCACATCTAGATATCTAGTTTATTTTGCAATTTTAAACAGAATCTGCTGGATTCTGGCCATGAAAATGAAGAAATGAACACTTTCTATTACCATCTTATTTTACAAATCTTGCTAAATTTCTGTTTTTAGCTTTCTCAAAGTTTTATTATTTTAATCTACAATCAATATTTATTTCTTACACTGATATTAGACAGTATCCCTTGAATTTCAGTTACGTGAAATGTGAAAATTAATATTTCCTCATTTATCTTCACTCCCCCACTATTTCTTCAAACTATTGTCAACTATGTCATTAGTTTTAAATTGTTAATTCTAGGGTGGGTATGCCTGTAATCCCATGACTTGGGAGGCTGAGACAGGATGATCATAGGTTTGAGGCTAGCCTCAGCAGTTTAGCAAGACCCTCAGCAACTTCGAGAGAACCTATTTCAAAATAAACAATAAAAAGAGCTGGGAGTGTAGCTCAGAGGTAGAGCTCCTGAGTTCAATCCCAGTACCAAAGAAATTGTTAAGATTATAACCTATATATTTTGTTTTACCACTATAACAAATTAATCTTATGTTACTTTAGGTCTCTAAATTGCAAAACTAGTAGCATCCAAATACCAGGAGTTTTAAAATAATCATTGTAAAATCAAGCAGTATGGTTGAACCTTTTAGAAGAACAATCTCATACTCTGAATCTTTGCTACTAGAAGAAGAAATTTTCTGAAAATTAAGGACAAATACATTCCCCATATTTCACCAGTTTTTCAGTCATGCTTCAGTTTAGTTTGTTTCATTTGAGGACCATGGCTCGTTATTTACCTTGTTAACAGAAATATCCTGGCCATTTTATTTTTATATTATCACACTTTTTAATCATGCCACTTAATACAGGAAAGTGAGTGTCTTCTTACAGAGTATCTCTGTAGCTCTCTAACTTGCTTTTCTTAATTGAATTTATTGTGCTTTATATCTACTGCCAAGCTGTGGTTCTGAGATTTAATCTCATTGCTCTATTGGTCACATTCATAATTTCTTACATGCCAATTATTCATCTTTCAATAAAGAAGATGTTTTATTGGATTATATTCTCTAATGATTTATAAAAAAACACATGCAAGAGAAATAAACGTTATGATTCTTTGTTCTATTCTTTGATTCTCTCTGATTTTGTTTTCCTTCACACTGGACTGCTACATTTTAATTCTTCAAGGAACCTCAGATTGCTAGCAGCCTTTCATGTTAGAAATGCACATTAGTAGCTGGGTGTGATGTCGCACACCTGTAATCCCAGTATTTAGAAGGCTGAGACAGGAGGATTGGAGGTTAGCAAACAGCCTCAGCAACTTAGCAAGACCCTCAGCAACTTAGGGAGACCCTGTTTCTAAATAAAAAATTAAAAAGGGCTGGGGTATAGCTTGGAGGTAGAATGCCCCTGGATTCAATACCCAGTACGAGAAAGAAGAAGGAAGGAAGGAAGGAAGGAAGGAAGGAAGGAAGGAAGGAAGGGAAGGAGGGAGGGAGGGAGGGAGGGGATGAAACGAGGAGAGGAGAGGAAAAGAGGAGAGGGAAGGAAAAGGGAGGGGAGGGGAGAGAAAGGCACATTTGTGTGTTTCTACCCCTTGGAAATTGCAATCCAAGTGAATCAGCTACACAGTTAGGGGATAATCCATGTACTCCTCCTCATCAGAGGATTTGTGCTGAAGCAATAGTTCATACTTTACCTTTAGCCACTGTTTTGTACTAGTTGGGAAATCAAAAATTCCATTGCCGTCCCGCCCTTAGACGCTTGGAGGAATTGCAACACACTTCAACATGTTTAGAAATGTCCTTTTCCCTGCCCACAGTTTTTCAAGATGTACTTGCCTGTTGAGTGCCTTTGGGGATTTTAAAGTACATTCTGTGAAGGAGAAAGGCAGACATGTTGGCGACGCTGGTCCTCTTCGTTGTGGACCTCACACTGGCATCGGCCATTGTTGTTACCCTCTATGCTGTTTGCCTAACAGCAGCCACAGGTGTTTTCATCTCAGCCATTTTCTATATTTTCAAAAGGGAGATGGAAAGCAACTGTGACATCAACAAGGGCAGAATCTGGGTGTCAGATTCTAAAAATGCTATCGGGAAGCCACTTGCAGACAATATAGAAAAAGTCGGCCCCACGATGCTTCCTGTCCACTTTCCAGCTGTGAGAAGGAGCCTTCCTATCCCCAGAGAGTGACACCCTCTTCTGAAGAGCCAGGATCCTTCCACAGGGGAAGAGACGCAGAGGAAGGCTCACGAGAACTCCATCCACAGCCAGCCAGGAGATACTTTTAAGGTGAGCTTGTCAAAGTTCCCCTTAATTCTCCTTTTGATGGGTGAGATCATTTAAGTAACATGCATTCGTTTTGTTTTGGTTTGATTTTGGGTTTGGTTTGGTTTGGTTTGGTTTGTGGCACTGGGGATGAAACCCAGTGGCATTCTACCTCTGACCTACACCCCCCTGCCCTATTTTAATTTTTATTTTGAAACAGGGTCTCGCTAAGTTGCTGAGGTTCTCATTAAATTGCTGAGGCTGTCCTTGAATCTGCAATCCTCCTGTCTCAGTCTCCCAAGTACTGGGACAACAGGTGTGCGTCACCACACCCAGCAGTGACATGCATTCTTAAGATGAGAGCAGAAAAACAAACACATTCTTTTAATCTCTGCCTTCCATTTTTCAAAAATGGAGTTGGCAGCCTCCGTAGGTACTGTGAGCACAGTTTCTGTTTTCAATAGAGTCTCTTTTATCCAGCCAACCAGGGGGAGCCGCCTGTGCTATTTTCTCTTCCAACTATTGATCAGATGAAGGGCACAAAAGATGGAAAATTTTATTTCATTCTTCTCTAGCAGTTTGGTTACAAGGTTTAGTGGAGGAGAAAGTTTGAGAACATGGATGCTTTGGCCACTTATGGGTTTTCCCTAGACTCCAACTGGCATGGATGCTCAGTAGTTGTCCTCAAGTGGACAGCGTATTTTCCTTGGAGCAAAAACAACTTTCAAGCATGTGAATGTGACAGGAGGAAGCCTTCTCTCATTTGGTTTGGTGCCTGCAAACACTGGACGGTGATAAGAGCAACTCTCAGTGTGCTGTCATGAGACCTCGAGCACTGAGCTGGGCTTGTTTGGAATTATCTGCTTACTTGTTCTACGTCACAATTTTGGTTCAGAGGAAGCAAATAGATTAGTTTTGTCTTTATTTATTTATGGTCGAATAAATGGCTACCCTAAGGACCTTGGATTTGAGGTTTTGTGGCATGAGTCCACATATTTTATGGTATATGCATATATTTTTGGTTGTGATTAATTGATTCACTTTTATCAGTTGTGATTAGAATTTATTAAAACCAAGCCCTGGCCCTCATATTTCATCCCCATTGCCTTATGATATCTTTTGGAATTTTTATATCTTAACATTTTAAGGTATTTCTTCCCAATAAATTGAACTATCACTTTTGTCTCTTTGTAAAGTAGCACTTAAATGAACTTATAAAAAACAGTAAGATGATACTCAACAGGGAAAATAATTATTTAGTCCTACAAACAGTAAATGTTTAAACTTTTGGACAACAATGAATTAGATTTAGTATGATGCTATCTGTGTTTCAGGCACGGTGTCTTGTTAAACAGTACAGTAGCTCCTCCGCAGGAACAAAAATGGTTAAATGTTTTGAATGAGTATCGATTGTAGTATAAGATTTTTAAATCATCCCCATGATATAGTTTAGAAGTTTCTACACAGAGGTAAAAGGGGGTGACCTACGTGGAGTGCAGAACTAAACCATACCTTTAGGTATTGCCCCTAACTGCTGACCACCTGCATAAAATATACAATGACAGGAGTACTGACGTACCGAGAGGTTTTACAATTCTAAGAAAACCTGACGACCATGCAAACATCGTGAAAGGGGTATACAGAGTACTTTCTGTTTGTCTTTAAATCTTGCCATTAATTCATTCTGCAATGTATCTAGAAGGCCCAGAGGGAGGGGGAACAGCTCAGGTAAGTTTTGATTCCGAGGAGAAAGAAGAATAAGTCCTGAGTGTGAGGGATTGCCTGAGGTCAGGAATCCGAGGGAATAACCAAGAGGTGGGGGTAAGGAAGAGGGGCATGGGAACAGGGAGGAGGGATGTGCAGTGTGAACGCTGGACCTGGTGAAACTGAAGGGCACCAGGAGAAGCGCAGACAGGCCTCGCACAAGCCTTTTCATACCCAGGAAACGTCTACACTCAACTGTGCTAACATCTAGACAAGATGGGCCATGGTTGTGCCCCAGTGAGAGTTTCATGCATGGCTTTTGTCACCTGTTCCAGAATTCTCTTCTCACCTGTGTTCCTATTGTAAAGGATTAGAATCAACTATAATAATCTGATAAGAAAGGAGACAAAAATGCACTACATTTTGAATATCTTTTGAAGCTGGCCCTCAGCCTCCACCATACTCTCATTTTACAGCCATCTGCAGCACACCCACTAGCCCTGGAGGGCCTCTGAGCTCCTGCCACCCTCTGCACACCCACTGGCCCTGGAGGGCCTCAGCCTCTGTCACCCTCTGCACACCCACTGGCCCTGGAGGGCCTCTGAGTTCCTGCCACCCTCTGCACACTCACTGGCCCTGGACGGCCTCTGAGCTCCTGCCACCGTCTGAGCCCCGCCAGCTCCGCTTGAAGTCTTTTTTCATTCAAAGCTATGATTGTCTCTTAAACCTCAATGTGGGTTCCAGAAACTTAGGTTTAGTTCTGCTAAATTCTAAATTCAGATAGGTGAGGATTCATTTCTAAGATTTCTTATTTACCACTGATTCAACCAGGGATATTTTGGGCTCTATTTACAGACTACAGCACATAGTCTTAAAATTTAAAAGGTCCTTGGGAGCCATTCAGTATACTTCCCATCCAATTAAGAAATATCTTCAATAATATTTCTGAAAGATGGCTGTCCAACTTCTGCTTAAGCATTCTGCATGAGACATGGTTTCTTGCTTCACGATGCAGCCAGTCCTT
Source organism: Glis glis (assembly GCA_004027185.1). Lineage (NCBI taxonomy): Eukaryota > Metazoa > Chordata > Mammalia > Rodentia > Gliridae > Glis > Glis glis. The sequence goes on along the minus strand of PVJS01000657.1, from coordinate 7,058 downwards.
AAGAAGTTCTTTAAAATATCCAATACAAAGCCGGGCGTGGTGGCGCACGCTTGTAATCCTAGTACTTGGGAGGCTGAGACAGGAGGACCCAGGTTTGGGGCCAGCCTCAGCTACTTAGCGAGGCCCCCCACAACTAAGTGAGACCCTGTTTCAAAATAAAGAATAAAAAATAGGTCTGGGGGTGTAGCCCAGAGGTAGAATGCCCCTGGGTTCAATCCCCGATACTGCAAAAAAGTAAAATAAAATAAAATAAAATAAAATATCCAATACAAATCTGAGTCCCTGCAACTCCCATCTCTTTGTCCTATTTTCGCTCTGTTAAGCAATCCAGAAAACAGTTGATTAAGTACAGTGACTTCACTGGAATCACAGATTCTAAGAAAAAAAAAAAGACAAGCTTCTCCGCTTATGAATTTTCTACTTGTTACTCAAAGCGCTGAACAACATTGCCTTTTTCAGTACACATAGGACCCATTAAGATCATAATAGTAAGATAAATCTGGAGTTTGTTGGGTACTTTAATAAAGGAGTCTTGATTTGTCTTTTCTGATTTGTTGTACATATTTGTTAATCAGACATTTGAAATTCATTCCTTCAAAGCTTCCTCAAGACTGGGATCATTGCCAATTTGCACCAAAGCACACCATTTTATTAGCACATTCATAACTATTAAAAAGTAATTCTAATGCACTGACCCAATTTCACGGCACATCATAAATTTAATTCAACCCCAAATGGCTCAAACAGATGTCCAACAGTTTTCCAGTGAATGTTGTTATTTGGAAGGTCAGATCAATCTGATCATTTTGGAAAATTGTCAATCTTGTCACTACAATTTTTTTGTGAATACAGAAACAGCAATACTTCAAGTAGCAAGCTATGCTAATCTGGACTAAATGAAGCCACATTTTATCAAAGGGAGCTGAGAGTGGAGAAAAACTGGGAAAGGGTCCAGGCATCCAATTTCAGGTGGTAGTGAGATAGGCTAAAGGAGAAGTAGGTCTGAAGAGGGCAGAGGTTCCCATAACGGAACCCAGTGGCTTTGTTACTAGGTTTGGGGGTGCTCGCTTCGGCAGCACATATACTAAAATTGGAACGTTACTAGGTTTGGGAGAATTAACATACTAGAAGCCAAAGTACTAGAAGCCAAAGATTTTCTGGTTTTGTGGGTGGGTGAAAGAGAGCAAGCTCTCAGAAGACAAGGAGGGAGCTCAAATCCTAGAATGAAGATCTACAGTCCCTTCTTCCTTCCTGCCTCTGGTGACATTTCTAACGATATCTAAGTTTTTGGATCTGGAGTCCCATGAAGACCTTGACCACAGCACTTACTGGCAATTTATTTGTATCAACTCTTTGCCTACCTACACTTGCATTTCCCCATCTGAAAAAAAAAAGGACAGGGACTCATAAGGTTCCCTAAGGTCTAAAATGCTGTGGATGTTAACAAGCAAAATGCCTTTAAAAATAGGAAGCCTGGTCAGCCAAGATACCAATGAATACAGAGGATGTCATCTCCCAACATAATTTGCTAATCCCTAGGGAAGGCATGAGATGAGGGAGCACCCATGATATGAGGTGACAGTTTTCAGGAGCATTTATAAGACTGAAGAGGAAACTCACGAAATAAATTTCTTAGGGAACCAACATTTATCCCCATGTTCCCTTCACACCACCTGTTCACAGTTCAAGTGTGACATGCCCACACCAGCATCCTGCAGGTAAGCCGTACCCCATTAGTTCAGACTGGCTGTCAAAACTTCTAAATCCAGGCATTTGGGTTCTATGCACAAGAAAGACATCTGTTTTGTACTCAGTATAGGTCATTGAATTAATTTTCTCTTTAGGATCTCGATTTGTTCATCCATAAAATGAATACACAGTGTAAATAATATTCACAGCCACTTCTTGGGTGATATTTTGTTATTTTAAAGGTATATGGAGAAGCTGCTGTTTGCGACTCACCTGAACTAGGCAGTTTGAGAAAACAAAGACACATAATACTTGGACTCTGACGTCAGATGCGCTCTTATTATGTTTTAATTTGAAAGCATCCATAAACTAGACACAAATCAGAAACCTCAGGCAAAGTAATTGACTAGTTAAGCAAATAAAATGCAATACTTTATCAGAAACTTAAGTTTCAATAAAATCTCAGAGTTTGCCAGTTTTAATTTTATTCATCTTTAATATCCTGTGTTTCAAATGAGAAAATTAATCCAAGCTGTCCAATTGATTTGCATTGCAAATCATCTTTTGTGCCTCAGAAGACAGATTTTGCTAAAAGCAAATGGATGGCTTGGCAGTGATTTCTTGGATGTGACACCAAAACACAGGCAAGAAAAAGTAAAAATAGATAAATTGGACTACCTCAAAATTAAAAACTTCTGTGCATCAAAGGATGTAATCAATAAAGCAAGAAGAAAACCTACAGAATGGAAGAAAATGTCTGCAAATCATGTATTCAACAAGGGGTTCATATCCAAAATATATAAAGAACTCCTACAACTCAACAACAAAAACAAACAAAACCTGCCTAAAGAAGGGGCAAAGGACTTGAATAGGCATTTCTCCAAATAAGATGTACAAATAGCCAATATGCACATGAAAAGATGTTTGATATCATTAATCATTAGGGAAATGCAAATCAAAACCATAATGAAATATCACCTTAAAACTGTTAGAATGGCTACAACTTAAAAAATACAGAAAATATCAAGTGTTGACAAGGATATGGAGAAATTGGAGCACTTGTGCAGTGTTGGTGGGAATGTGAAATTATACCGCCACTATAGAAAACAGTATAATAGCACCTCAAAAAATTAAAAACAGAATTAGCATATGATCCAGCAATTCTACTTTTTGGTACATACCAAAAAGAACTTAGAGCAGGATTTTGAAGAGATATGTGCTCACCCATGTTTATAGCAGCATTATTCACAATAGTCAAGTAGTAGAAGTAACTGAAGTATCCACAGACAGATGAGTGGATAAGCAACATATGATGTATACATTCAATAGAGTATTATTCAGCCTTGAAAAGGAATTTTACTCATGCTGCAACATGGCTAAGTCTCAAAGACATTAAAGGAATCCTGTTATACAAAAAAAGCTAGTCATGAAAAGACATATGCTTCCAAGTGATGCCACTTACATGAGATTTCTAGAGTTGTCAAATTCATAGAAACAGAAAGCACAATGGTGGTCACCAGGGGCTGGGGAAAATGCGGAATTTTTGTTTAATGAGTACAGGGTTCTGTGATGAAGAGAGAATGGGAGGTGGATGATGGCGACGATTGATCAACAGCATGAATGTACTGAAGTGCCTCTGAACTGTACACATAAAATGTTTAAGATGCTGTGTTTTATATTATATATATTTGAATAGAATTAAAAATTATAATATAAAAAGAAAGTAGATGAATGAAGATTCTGGCAAAATATTTAGTTTCTGAATCAATATATAGAATAATGTAAAAATTAAAGTAGACTTTCTTTATTGACTCACTACAAAAAAGAGGCGACAGGGAATGATGTTCTTTGTGGGGAATTTTGTATAGGAGAACTTTCCAGACTATTTTATTTTTAAAAATTGTATAAAACATATATGCCTCGTCTCAACTTTGGCCACCGAGTTAAATCACCCAGTGTGCTTTTTGAAAAACAATCATTCTTTGGTTTGGGGTGAAGCCTTAACAGGTGGTTGTAATGTGCAAGCAGACTTAGAAAATGCTACTGTAGGCTTTCTACCATTAAATTATCTTTGTTAGTCTGTGATCATTTGATTTGTTCTTGGCACCATGAGGTGTTCCTGTTGATTAATTTTATACTTTTATAATTTTATATTTTATAATTTTATAATTTATAATTTTATAATGAAGAATTTGAAGAATTTGATATTGGTATGCTTCACCATGGAAATCTTACAAATAAGTGGTAAAGGTTTTTAAGTAGATTGAAAAAATTGATAAAAGGATTCAATAGCTAGTTATATTTGCTTTCAGTCTTGAACCAGATGAGCAATGATTCACTTGATGTTCTAATGCCATTAATTTTTAAGAAAGTCATTCAAATACTTTTAAGAAAATATAGCAATGAACTGAAAAGTACACCTGAAGACTCCTATCAAGATAGACCAAAGTGAGGACAACAGAAAACAAGTGCAGCATATTTGCTGGCCTGTGATTGTTCTTCACGGAGATTCACCAGCTGGGTGACAATCATAATCCCAGAGATTGAGGTTCATTATTCCTCGGAGCATGAGGCGTCATGCTCTCAGTTTCCAACCCTGCCTTCTTGCAAAGCCCCATTCATCCCACATACTGGCTCATGTGTACTCAAAGTCTTAGCGTCAAACTAAAATTGGTTCCATACGAAGTCTTTGCCCTTTGCCCTGTGCATTGCTGCCAGGATAATTGTGGCAAAACATAATGTTTTTATGCTTAAAGACTTGTAGCTCCCACTTTATGGAAGTAAAGTGAATACCTTAATCTGGTATTCTTAGTCTTCTACACACCAGCGTTCCAGCCTTATTCCCAATGATCCCACTGTGGGTTGCTGAGATTTGGCTGCTTTAAGACAGACATGGCAAGTTTGCGCTCTAAGCTTCAGGGCGTGTCTTGTCCACAGGTCCCTCAGCCTCCTTGGACAGGCAGCTACTTGAGGCATGATCTTCTCATGGTGATATATAGCTGGAGGACAAGAAGGACAGACAGACACTTGTGTTAACTTCTAAAGTGTAGGCTTGGAGTTGGCACATTATCCCTTTGGGTCACATCCCATTGGCCAAAGAAAGTCACATGACTGAGCCCAACTCAGTGGGACAAAGAAGTTCATTCCTTCCCTAGAGGTCATGAAGGGTGTGGTGAATACGTGCTGAATGATAATTTAGGATACCCATAAGACACACGAAGAAAACAAAGTTTTTATAGTTAATAACATCATCATCATCATTATTAATCAGTTCTTATTTATGTGAAATAAAATGCAGGCTTAACATTGCTAGGGTAAGCCAGGTGTGAGTGGCGTGTGCCTGTAATCCTGGTACTTGGGAAGCTGAGACAGGAGGATCACGGGTTCAAGACCAGCCTCAGCAACTTGGTGAGATGTTTCAAAATAATAAATAAATAAATAAATAAATAAATAAATAAACAAATAAAAGCTGGGGAATAATAGCTTAGATGTAGAATGCCTCTGCACTCTTGGTCCAATCCCCCATGCCACGCGCACACACACACACACACACACACACACAAAATTGCTAGGGTAAATTTTAACATAGGATTTGAAATCTACATGCTTTACTTTTTGATTATTTCCATGGCCCAATTAAATAGATCAGGTCCATTTGCCGGAAAGAAGTGTTTGGAATTCTGTTGCCATTTTTCAAGGCTAGAAATTGTTCTATCATGTGTCCTTTGAATTCCGTCCTGTCTCCATTATCTCTGATAGTGGCTAAGTACTCCCAGAAGGTATACACATGGGGTCAAATGTCAGTGCTGTCTTGGTAGAAAGCACAAGGGCCTTGAGGGAGGTAACATGCTGGATTCATCACAGACTAGCTCTGAACTTGGGCAAGTTGTATAAACTCACAAGATTACAGTTTATTTAGTAAAACGCACCTGAACGAATAGGTTGCTGTGTTGATTAAATGAGATCATATATGAAAACACATTCAAAATGTTAATCAGTGTATTAGTTAGCTTTTTCATCACTGTGGTCAGAATACCTGACAAGAACAACTTGGAGGAGTTTGCTCATGGTTTCAGAGGTTTAGTCCATAGTTGGTCAGCTCCAAGTCAGAACCACCCCGGCAGCAGGGAATGGCAGAGGAAAGCTGCTCATGGCGGCAGAAAGCAGGGAGGAGGGAGGGGGAGAGAGAAAGACAGAGGGGGAAAGAGACCAAGACCAGGCCATGCCCGCAGTGATCCACCGTCTCCAAACACACCCTACCTACCTGTAGTTACTATCTAATAAAGCCATTCAATGGGTTTATCCACTGATGAAATTAGAGCCCTGATTCAATTATTTCACCTCTGTATTGCTAACACAGGAGCTTTTCTGGGGCATACATCATATCCAAATCATAACAATCAAAAAACAAATAACCTTATTTATAATTTGTCCAGACTATAGCCTGTATAGGTTCATAGTTCTTTTTTACTGTGTTTTATTGCTGATTTTAAATTGTTTTTAGTTAGTAGTCAGGTGCCATTAAAAGCAAAGCAAAAACTTTCATTTATGGATAAATGGCCAATAGCATTCCTATACTAATTAATTATCTTTAGAGACTACCAACTGAAATAGATTATAATAAACATGATCAGTTAATTAATTATTCAAATTCAGTTTCAATAATTTGGGATACCATAATTGTTTCAAAATCTCCATTTCACAACACCAACAAATATTTATCAACCATAAAGTGTTGGCATAACTTATTGAAGCAAATAATTTTCTCTCTTTTTATTATATGTGGTACATATCTCAATAAATATCTCAAAGCTTACTAATATTCAAACAAATAGCATTGTTAAGGTAAGAATTACTAAAATTCTATTTCTTTATGTGTGAATGGTTTGCTAAATAAGAAAAAAATGACTGATGTTATATCATAGAAAAAAACTTTAATCCCAAGTTTTGATCTTGAACAATTTCACTTAATCACATCTTTATGAAACACTATGATTTCATGTCATTGTCAGTCTTGACAAGTTCAAATGGAACAAACTATACATTTCTTTTCAAATGAGATTCATGTTTCTGAAATAGGCCTACCAGATTTAGACAAATATATTGGGAAAGACTTTTTATTCCTAGGGGTTACATTCTTTACAGCTAGATTTATTTAACTGGGGAGTGCTTACGGTATAATTGAGAAAAAAATAATAAAAACATAACTTCTGTGAAAACGGGACTGTGTTTATAATATCTCAGATCTCAGGTATATAAATTAGTCATTCAAAGAAAATGAACAATTCCTGAAAATGGACATGACCATAATACAATCTATCAGTCACTGAATAAGTTCTTTCTTTTTTTTTTTTTTTGCGGTACCGGGG
>PVJS01000656.1:103776-120181 GCA_004027185.1 Glis glis | reverse complement strand
GTGTGTGTGTGTGTGTGTGTGTGTGTGTGTGTGTGTGTGTGTCTGTGTGTGTTCCACTTGAATCATAGCCAGAATTATTCTGAAGGGACAATCTAAAGCCCCTTAGAAATCTCCATAGAAATTTAAAATGTCTGAATAACCATTATGTTCTATTATGTATGTAAATGAGCACTTGTCTGTTAATGGGGGTTATATTTCTTTTTCTAAAAGTTAATAATACTTAAGTTAATGACAGACAATTGATTTTCTTCATATGACTTTACCTTAAAAAGATTCTAACATTATTTCTCAGTGGATAATTAATCTTAGAATTATCAAATTTTTGTATTAAGAATATAACAATAGAATCAGAACAGAAGCTATATATTTCTTAGTATTCTGAATGGGTAACACACTCTATTAGAAGTTAGAACAAATAGCAAGGTTGTACTTAATTTTAGATTCTGGCTTGTTTCAAATAACTTTGAAGGTCAAATTTTGTTCTAGATAATTCACTGCTCTGAAGGAATTTAAGGAAGTTGAGGTGGTTTTGGGGTTAACAAAGGAATTCAGGCTTTGGGGTTTAGTTTAGTTTAGTTCATGAACCCACAGAGCCACCACTGAATATCTCTGCATCCGCTAGAGCTGAGCTACTGAGGCAGTGCACCTCTCAATTCAGGTTTCTCGTAGTCCAGATTGACGCCTGGAAACCAAATGAGCATTTGTGGCATGGAAACCGTTCAGTTAAAAGCATTCTGCTCCTCTGTGGGCAACGTAAATGGCTGCTTGGTAAATCACTTTCCTTTGGAACATCGGGGTCTGGAGTTTGTACTACAACACTTTTTTGTATTGTGTATTTCGCATTTGTTTGTGTCAGCTGAGACATGGAGCAAATGTTTAGCCAAGGATTCCAAACTCTTAGCAATACTTAAGCAATACTAAAAGTATGTGGAATGTAATCTCAGTTTCTCAACTGTGCACTGTTATTTCTAAATATAAAATCCTTCTAAGATTTCTTTTTCTGGGTGGCTTTATTCTTGTTTCTTAAGAAATATAGTGAAGATTGTAGCAAAATAAAAGAGAGTAGTTTAGAGTGACATTTGGCTGGAATCAGGGCTTGGCCTTGTCACTTAGTTGAGGGTAATAAAATACTTGTTGTCTAGGAATGTAAACTCTCTAGGTATTAGTTTCCTCACCTGTAGAGTGGGATTCAAACATAAAGTAATATTTTCAAGTTAGCAGATTGCCTTATGCCAAATAAATAATAAATTGTAGTCATTTTTATTTGTTATTACTAATCATTCTTAGTCTTCAGGTCTTGCTTTCACTTAAAACAATTTAGTATTTTATTAGTCTTAAATTCTGGCATTATTCTGTATTATATTTTTTCTAAATCAAATTTATTAAAATATAATTTACATACCATAAAATGTACCTACTTTAAGTGTAACTTTTGGTGTCTTAGTTCAGGCTGTCATAACAAAACACCATAGACTAGATGGTTTATAAGCAACAGAAATGTACTTCTCACAGTCTGGAGGCTGGACATGGAAGCGCAAGTGCCTGCATGGTTGGCGAAGGCTGACTTTTAGTTGCAGTCCTCTGACTTCTCACTGTATCCTCACATGGTGGGAAAACAGTAGGAGAGCTTTTCAGATCGCTCTCTGAGACATGAATCTCACCCATATAACTTAATTTCTGCCTCAAGGCCCCGCCTTCTAATACTGATACATTGGGGGTTAGAAGTTCAGCATAGGAAATTGGGAAGGATACAAATATTCAGTTCATAACAGTGAGTTTTAATAAATTTTTATGCCTACCTAACAACTACATTAATCAACATGTACGCATTTCCAGCATGCCAGTCATGTACTCTGAGACACTACCAAATAATTTTCCTGCTTCAGTCCTTCCCATTCTCATTGTGGTTGATATATATTTTGAATTTTTAGATTATCTGGTTGGTGAATATATAGCTAATCCTTTCTCTGTCCTTCTGGTTTCTATTTTTACTGACTTTCCCACATTTGTTCAAAGTCTAATTTTATAATTAATCTCATTTATATCTTACAGAGGGTCTACTTCTGTAATTGAGCTTTGACTTATACTTAGTTTTAAAAAGCTGATATTTTACTTGGAAATACACTCTATTTTAAAACCAAACTTATTTGTTTGATTCTTGCTGGAAATAAAGAATTTTGTAAAACATACAATAAATAAATTTTGATATATTTGTTATATGTAAGGCATGTAGTTTCACCACTATATTTTTTATCCAAACATTTTGTTTAATTATTGAAGAAGTCATTATTATTATTTTAAAAGCCTTACAATTGAACAAAATGCAATTTTTACATATTTGTCATATGTGTGACATAAATGTTTATGAACTGATGTGATCTTATCTTTAAATAAACACATTTTAAAGCAATGTAAGCATTATATTTCTCTAGAGATGTGAAATTTCAGTGCCTCATGCAATTTTTTTACTGAATGGTGACCTTATCAAAAGAGGATACTATACAGATTTTTAAAAAATACCTTCAGGGATTTTTATGTATCAGTTTTCTTCTATTTTGTTGATGTTGATAAACTTGGAAAATGAAATTATTCGTTTTTCTTTAAAATGTCTATTTTACGTGATCAAACATCTAAGCCACTGGCAGTGATACTTTTTAAAAGTTCATCTATTCAGGCCCCAAAAGATGTATTACATCATTCATTCCTTGGATTTACTACCGCTTTCGCTCAGTGTAGATATGCTGGTTTATGAGAAATTTTGCACATTAATGGGATACAGACTATTACAGAATGATAAACAGAAAAGGAACAAATCTATCATTTAAAATTGTCATTTAAATAATTAGCCTGCCTTTTATGTATATTAACCAACTGACCAATGTCATTTGAGTATAATTGTCTTAAAACAGCTTTTTCTTTCATCTTGAAGTATAGCAAGGCATAAGTCAAAGTTTACTCCCTTAGCTACAGCATTTTTTTAAACTCTAGGACCATCATCAATGTCCTAGAACCCACAGATGGCATTTCTCATAGCCCAAAGATATGTGGGCATCACAGATCATTGTTCAGAGCTGGTGCTGTGGACTGACAGGGAGAGGAAGGCTGACTACAAATACGGACTGATATCTTTCAGGATCACTAGGATGAGATCAAGACTGGGCATAGTTAGGATGTCAGGACAATGATTGTTAATGTCCTGAGTATGACATTCAGAAGACAAAGCTGCTGGTTAAGAGGCTGAGAGTGCTACACTAACTGTGGTAGATATAACCTATGTATGTATATGTGGGGTTGAGATTCCTAGATAAGTGGCAATGTGGATGGTAGTATTATTAAGAAGAACAGGAAATATTGTTAAGAGTTTGAGTATAATGTGTAAGTTTTGTATATGTTGAACTTAAAGACCTGAGAAATGAATAATAATGTTTCCTTTCATTTCTGTACCTTAAATATTTGGGAATAGTTATAGTATATATGTGTAACAGTGAAAACTGTATAGAATTCAGAAAATTCTCCCATTGTTATATGTCAAGTATTCTGCCAGATTAAAATTTCCTCAAGTACTGCTTTGATTTTTGCTTTATATGCTTTTATTGTTACATTGTAATTATACATTATAGTGAGGTTCCAAGTGATACAAGCATACATGCACACAGCACTTGGTGTGTTTGCCTCCTAATCCCACCTGCTGCCCACCCTTCACTGTACATACTAGTGAGATTGGTACTGATGCTTTCATATGTAGACTTAGCATTATTTGAACTGTTTCCTTCATCGGTTTTCCTTTTTCCCCTTCCTCCCTCCTTCCCTCCCTCTCTCCCTCCCCCCTACTCTCCCTTTTCACTATCCTACAGTCTCTTCATTTATCTAAAGTCCCTTTCGTTTTTTATTTTCTCTCTTGCTTCCACATATGAGAGAAAACATACAACCCTTGACTTTCTGCTACTGTCTGGTCTCACGTAGCAAAAAATTCTCTGCTTTGATCTTTGACTCCTCTCCTGATTTTTGTTGGCTACTCATTGCTAGAAAGATAAAATCTCCTTCATGTATCATAAAAGTCTCTTCATAATCTGATCAAATTCTGTCTTTTCAGCTTTATCTCCCATTACATGCTTCACTTAGCCTTTTCTGAAAAAATCTGTGACTGTCCCATAACGCCTCTGATTTTCTGTATACTTTTCTATTTGCTTAGAATTCTCTTATCTCCTTCTCCATAAAATTACTGTTGTTGATTGAATATTTGTGTCTCCACGAAATTCATATGTTGAGGTACCCCCAACGTGATGGTATTTGAAGATGAGGCCTTTGGAGGTAATTAGGTTTAAATGAGGTCGTGAGGGTGGGGCCCCCATTATGAGGCTAGTTGTCCTTATAAGATGAGGAAGAGAGACCAGTCTCCCTCCACCTCTCTCCTGCCATGGAAGAAGGCAACCATCGACAAGCCTGGAAGAGAGCGCTCACTGGGGCACAAATTGGTTGGCACTTGATCTTGGACTTCCTGGCCTCCTGAATTGTGTGAGAAATAATTTCCTGTTGTTTATGCCGTTCAGTCTATGGTGTATTGTTGTAATAGCCTTTGCTAACTAAGACAATTATATATTCCTTTTGTTTAAATTGATGCTACATTTGATGTTAACATATTTTGTTCATGTCAAGTTGTACTTTCAAAATAATTCATTTCTTTTTTTTTTTTTGAGGTACCCGGGATTGAACCCAGGGCCTTTCTACCTCTGAGCTATACCCCTGGCCCTATTTTTAATACTTTATTTTGAAACCAGGTCTCATGAAGTTGCGGAGGGCCTCACTAAGTAGCTGAGGCTGGCCGTGAACCCAGATCCTCCGGTCTCAGCCTCCCAAGTACTGGGATTACCAGCGTGCGCCACCACGCCCAGCTTAAAATAATTCATTTCTTAAAAACGATCTAAAATTATAGTTAAAATAATTTTAAATATAAAATAGGCAACTTTGTCTTTTCAAAGGGAAAGCCGGGCGTGGTGGCGCATGCTTGTTATCCCAGTATTTGGGAGGCTGAGACTGGAGGATCCGAGTTCGCGGACAGCCTCAGCTACTTAGTGAGGCCCTCCGCAACTTAGTGAGACCCGGTTTCAAAATAAAGGATAAAAAAAATAAGGCCGGGGGTCTAGCTCGGAGGTAAAACGCCCCTGGGTTCAATCCCCGGTACTGCAAAAAAAAAAAAAAAATTCAAAGGGAAATTTGAAAGGTTACCTTAATAAAATATAGTTAAAACACAAATAATTCTAGATTTTAGCATTGAGTTCACACGTTCATATACATCTAAGAAGTAGATTGTTCAGCTTAATTAACTCTCTTCTATTTACAGCTCTCCTTTATAAATTAGTGTCTCTTCAGGCAGAAAGCATATGTCATGTGATTAATATGTCTGGGAAAACTTAAGTGATGGTTTATTAATTGTGGCTTGGGGGGTACTAAGTAAAACTTACTCAAGCAAAGAAAAGTCAATACATTTAATATTGGGCAAGCCGGAAGTAGTCATCTGTCTTCAATTAATTTATAATTTGATCAGTCAAGCAAATTATGGAGGAAATGAGGCATTTCTTATATCAGGCAGTAATTAAAAAAAACTGATTGAGATGCTTTTTTTCCAGGGAGTCCTTTTAAAGTTACCTTTTAAATTAGTGTGTTAGATTTAGGACCAACCTCAGTGATGGCTTAGATAGCCTGTTGTTTTCTGACAGCTCACCTCTACAAGCAGAGAGATTAATTGATGGCCTAAGCTCAAGCCAGTATTCCTGCAACCTTAAAAGATTAAGGGTTTGCCAGGTGCAGCAGCTGAGTAGTGGTGAGAATGGGATTTTTCAGTAACTATTGTGTGCTATACAAAGTTTTTTTTAAATGTCAGATTCTTCTGAATTCTATTAGGTGTTAAGTGATATAAATATTTGTGAATGTAACGCATACATATATGACTATGTTCACACTGTGTTTATGAGAGGCAGACATTGCTTAATACAAGTTAACTATGAAAATGTAATATTTTTGCACAGTAATGAGGTACAACAAAGAAGAGTTAAACTCTGGAAAATATTAATTGGAAGTTCTGTAATTTACTAGTTTATAAACCATTTTCAAATTAGTTCTCTTCTAAGAAGATACTGCTCCAAGGGCTTGGAGTTGAGAACTAGCTCATATTCTAAACTAAGTATTAGCTGGTCGTGGTGGCGCACGCTTGGAATCCCAGTACTTGGGAGGCAGAGACCGTAGGATCTGGGTTCACAGCCAGCCTCAGCTACTTAGTGAGGTCCTCTGCGACTTCGTGAGACCCAGTTTCAAAATAAAGGATAAAAAATAGGGCCAGGGGTGTAGCTCGGAGGTAGAATGCCCCTGGGTTCAATCCCCGGTACCACAAAAAAAAAAAAAAAAACTAGGTATTGATGATAAGTAAAACTTTAATTTCTTAAGGGCAGTTTTAAATTGCTTATCTTATTTTGGGAGGTCAATTTTTATTATTAAAAGTATAATAGCATAAATACTGCTCTTTCAAACTTTTGTTTATTTGATTACTTCTTATTTTTAAAGTTTTGGTGCAACAGATGTAGCATGGATTAAGGTGGGGATGTAAAAGAAGTTATTTTGTGATTGCATTTGTATAACCATCAGCAATAGATTTAGAAAATGATTAGCACCACAGAAACTCCCTTTATTTCTCTCCCTGTTCTTACTCACCCTTCCTAAAATAATCACAATTCTGATGTCTATCACCCTAAAATACTTATGCTAGGTTTGTCACTCACTTAAATGGATATCAAAAGTAAAACTACTATGAGCATATGCACATCTATTTTGAGTATATTACTAAGTGTAAAATTACTGTATCATACCTTTGGGCTAGTCAGTAACTAAAATAACCAGTTCCCCAAGACATTTCACCAATTTTGATTCATAGTGGCAATGCACAAGATATTTAATTACTCCCAATTCTCACTCATACTTGCTATTGTCCTGTGTGTGTGTGTGTGTGTGTGTGTGTGTGTGTGTTTATACTATTGTCTCATGTGTATATAGTAGTATTTAATTGTAATTTTAATTTGAATTTCCTTAATGGTTAATGATATTGAGTAAGGTATTATTTTTGTTTTATCCTAAAACTTTAGTGTTTTAGTTTATATATTTAAAATAAAATTTGAATATAATCCTTTGTGAAGTACCTCTTCATCATGTCTTTTGTTCATTGTCTACTACTGTCTTTATAGATGTTCTTTATATATTCTGGATAGATATATATATTAACACATATAAATATATACTTGTAAATGCATGTGTATGTATTCCTTTATACTTTTTTTTTTTTTTTTTGCAGTACCGGGGATTGAACCCAGAGGCATTCTACCTCCGAACTATACCCCCGGCCCTATTTTTTATACTTTATTTTGAAACCGGGTATCATGAAGTTGTGGAGGGCCTCACTAGGTAGAGAGAGAGAGAGAGAGAGAGAGAGAGAGACAGGGAGGGGGAGAGAGAGAGAGAGAGACAGGGAGAGAGAGACATAGAGCTGAGGCTGGCCTTGAACCCGGATCCTCCGGTCTCCGCCTCCCAAAGTACTGGGATTACAAGCGTGCGCCACCATGCCCGGCTTATTCCTTTATACTTTTTTTACTTTCTTCATGGATTCTTTTAATGAACTTAGAGGGTTGTAATTTTAATGAAGTCCAATAGGTCATTTTCATTTTTTTTGTTAGTAGATATTGTCCACAAGTTCCAAAGTCATGAAGGTATTATTTTTGTTTTATCCTAAAACTTTAGTGTTTTAGTTTATATATTTAAAATAAAATTCACCTGGAATTATGTTTTGGACATATGATGCAAAATAAGGGTCAAGGTTATTACTTTCTCCCTACATGGATATCCAACTTATCTAGCAGTAGTATTTGGGGAAAAAGCCATTCTTTCCCCACTCCTCAGCAGTGCCATATAGATTTTAAGTTGAGTGGCCATAAATGTGTGGATTTCTTTCTTAACATACTATTCTGATCCAGTAATATATTTTTCTCAAGCCATGCCCTAATAGCACACTGTCTTATTACTGTAGACTTATGTCTTAATATTAGGTAGGTAAATTCTCCAACTTTGTTCTTCAAGAAATGCAAATCAAAATTACAATGAAATTTTATCTCACCCTAGTTAGAATGTCTATCATCATCATCATCATTATCATCATCATCAACAACAACAACAAAAATAATAAATGCCTGGCAAGTTCGTGGAGAAAAAGAAACTCTTATACACTGTTGGTGGGAATGTAAATTTGTATAGTCACCTTGGAAAGCAGTATGGAGGTTCCTCAAAAGATCAACTATGAAAAAAATTATGAAAGTTCCTCAAAAAGCAAAAATGTAATCTAGGTATAGAACTCCTAGGTAAAAAAATATTTCATTTTTCTACTATATGTTGCTGGTATAAAGAAATAATTGATAGTTACATGTACCTAGTAATAAGCAAACTTACTAAAATTACTTAATTTGGGAAGTTGACTAGAAGATCTATTTATATTCACACAATTATATCATCTGTGAATAATGACTTTACTCATTCCATTACAATCTTTGTGCTTTTTAATTATTTTATTTTGCTTTATTACATTTAATAGTTCCTTCAACATAATGCTAAATAAAAAGAATGATAGTGTACATCCTTATCTTAAGCCTTGATCTCAGGAAGAAATATTTCAATTTTGTCCCATGAGGAATTATATTAACTAGGAAATTTTTAAATAGATATTCTTTATCATAAGATAAAAAAGTTACTCTACCTCTAGGTTTATAGAAATTTTAACATGAATGAGTATAAAGTTTATTAAATGCTTTTCTTGCATCAATTGAAATAATCCTGCTCTATTTTCATATTTTTCTCTTAAGGTGATGAATTATATTGACTTATTTTTAGATGTGAAACCAAATCTACATTTCTTGAATTAACTGAAATTTTTATAATAGGTTATTCATTGTATATATAAAAGGATACAAAAAGCTATTTAGTTCCTTTGTCTCCATGATCATAAGAGAGAGTGGCTATACATTTCTTTATTGTAATTATCAGGTTAGTATAAAAGTAATGTTAGTCTCAAAATTAATTGGGGGAGTCTGCCCACTCTTTCTGTTTTATGGGAGAGTTCATGTAGATCAAGGTTGTTCTTTCTTTTTGTAGAGATCATTGTTATGTTTTTTTTTGTTGAAGCCATTTATGCCTGTAATATTCCTTAATTATGATTTTAGTTATAATAAATTTAGAAGCAATAAAATTTAATCATATGTTGACAATTTTGGTAAAAGTTTTTCAAGAAATGTGACTATTTCATCTAAATTTTCAGGATTTCTTTTCCTTGTATTTTTAAAATAGACTTTTTTAGGGGAAGGAATTTAAATTCATAACAAAATTGAATAGAAAGCACAGAGTTCCTATATATCCTCTTTCCACACAAACACACCATGTCCTCCATTACAGTGTCTCACACCACAGTGGTACATTTATTACAATTGATGAATCTACCTTAACAAATCATTATCATCCAAAGTTCAAAGTTTACATAAGTTACTCTTGATACTGTAAATTATATAGGTTTTGACAAATGTATAATGCCCTGCATCCATCCTGGAATATCCTACAGAATACTTTCACTGTCCTAAAAATCCTCTGTGCTCTGCCTATTCCTGTGCCTTTCTATTCCTGGTCCCTGGAAACCACTGATCTTTTTGTTGTCACCATAGCTCTGCCCTTTCCAGAATGTCACATAGTTGAATCATATAGTGCATAACTATTTAGATTTGGCTTCTTTGACTTAGTAACAGGCACCCAAGGATCCTCCAGGTCTTTTCATGTCTAGATAGCATGTTTCTTTCTAGTACTTCCATCCCCTTGATGCAACATAATTTACCCATCCATTTACTTATTGAGGAGCTTCCAAGTTTTGGCAACTATGAATAAAGCAAGTATAAATATCTGTGTATGGGTTTTTGTGTGGACCTCATTGCATTTTTAACATCTCTAAGATCTATAGTGATATCCTTTTCATTCATGATATTAATAATTTTGTTTTATTTCTTTTTTCTCTTTATACTTTAGCTAAGCATTTGCAAATTTTATTAGTCTTTCCAAAAGACCAACTATTGACTTTGTCTCTATTGTACATCTATTTTCTACTTTATTCTTTTACTATTTTTAGTATTTCCTTTCTTAGGTATTCTTTGAGCTTAACTTACATTTTTTCTAGCTTTCTTAGAAAGAAACTTAATTTTCAATCTTAGTTTTTATTATTTATGTGGTAAAATGCACATAACATTATATTTACTATCTTAACTATTTCTTTTTCTTTTTCTTTTTGCGATACTGGGGATAGATCCCAGGAGCATGCTACCTCCAAGCTATACCCCCAACCCTATTTTTATTCTTTATTTTGAAACAGGGTCTCACTAAGTTGTGGAGGGCCTCACTAAGTTGCTGAAGCAGGCCGTGAACCCGGATCCTCCTGTCAGCCTCACAAGTACTGGGATTACAAGCGTGTGCCACCACACCTCGCCCTATCTTAACTATTTTAAGCATACATCTTAGTGGTGTAAATTTTCACATTTTTGTACAACAGATATCAAGCCAGTACTTTTTCATCTGACAATTAAAACTCTAAACCTTCTGAACATTAAATGTTATTATGATTTTGACTATTTTATGTACTTTGTATGAGTGAAATCATGCAGTATTTGTCTTTTTGTGATTGGTTTATTTCACTTACCATAAGGTTCATCCATGTTGTAGCATTTGACAGGATTTCCTCATTTTTTAAAGTTGTTGATATCTCACTGTATGTATATACCACATTTTCTTTATTCATTTTCCTGTTGATGGACATTTGGGATGCTTCTACTTCTTGGCTATTCTGAATAATGCTGCTATGAACATAGGTATGCAAATATCTCTTCAAGATTCTGCTTTGAATTCTTTTGAATTCAGAAGTGGCATCACCTGATCATATGGTAATTCTTTTTTTAATCATTTGAAGAACCTCTATACTGTTTTCTGTAATGGTTATCATTTTTCATTCTTACCAGCAATGTACATCAGTTCCAATTTCTCTGTATCTTTGCCAACAATGACTATTTTTTTCTTTTATGGTGGCTCTCCCAGTGGGTGTGAGGTGATATCTCATTGAGGTTTTGATTTGCACTTCTCTTGTGATTAGTGATGTCAAGCATCTATTCTGTTAATATATTTTCATTGGTGCATTGTAATTATGCATGATAGTGAGGTTCTATCGATACAATCATATATGCACACAGCACCTGGTGTGATTCCCTCTGGATCCTACCCAACTCCCCCACTCCATATATATTAGTGATAACATAAGCAACTTTTGTGTGTGTGTGTGGGGGGGTTACTGGCAATTGAACCCAGGGACCTTTTACTTTTGAGCCATTCCCTGAGCCCTATTTTATTTTTTGCTTTGAAACAGGGTCTTGATAGCTTGCTGAGACCTTACATTTTAGTTCTTTAATCCATTTTGAGTTAATTTCTGTGTAAGGCATAAGGTAAGGGTCCAAATGAACCCTTCTGTATGTGGATATCCAGTTTACCTAGCGGAGCACTATTTGTTGAAGACACGGTCCTTTCTCCATTGTGTAGTCTTGCACCCTTGTCAGAAAACATCTGGCCATATATGCTCTGAACTCTGTTCATTTGTCTAGTTATCTGTTTTTATATAGTTAATTATATACTGTCTTGATTACTGTTTCTTTGAAGTATGTTTGCAAGACAGGAAGAATAAGGCTTCCAACTTTGGGTTTTGTTTTCTTTATTCAAAGTCCTTTAAGATTCCATTTAGACTTTAGGAATTTAAAAATATTTCTGCAAAAAATGCAATTGGAATTTTGAGATTTTATTTTTATAGATTGCTTTAGGTAAAATGGACATTTTAACAATGTTATGTATTCTGATGGTCAAGCATGAAATGTCTTTCCCTTTATCTGTATCTTCATTTGTTTCTTTTGGCAATGTTTTGTAGTCTTCAGTGGGCAAGTCTTTCATCTCATTGGTTGTTTATTTCTAAATATTTTATACTTTTTGTGCTAGTAAATGGGATTGTTTTCTTAAATTCTTTCAGACTGATCATTTTTGTGATGCCAAAATATATAGTATTTGCTTGATAACCTGCAATTTTACCGAACTTGTATATTATTAGTTCCAGCGCTTTTTTGTGTGTATAGAATCTTTAAGGTTTTCTACATAAAAACTACTATCTGCAAATTAAGGTAGCATTACTTCTTTTCCAGTTTGGATGAATTATATTTTTTTTTCTTGTCTAATTGCTCTGTCCAGGACATTCAGTACTGTGTTGAATAGTAGTGTTAAAAGTGGGCATCATTGCCTTTTTCCTCATTTTAGAGGAAAAACTTTCAGTTTTTCACTGTTGATGGTGATGTTAGCTATGGGACTTTCATATAGATTTTATTATGTTTAGATATTCTCCTTTTCTTCCTAGGTTGTTAAATACTTTTTTTAATCTTAAAAAGGCCGAGTTTTGTCACATGACTTTTTTTTATCAATTGAAATGATCATGAGGTTTCTGTTGTTTATTTGGATAATGTATATATTACATAGATCAGTTCTCATATGCTCAACTGTCTGCATTCCAGATATAAGTCTACTTGATCATAGTATATAATCTTTCTATTGTCTTGCAGATTGGCCTGCAAATTTTAGTTTGTTAGAAATTTGCTGAGAATTTTTACATCAATATTCATGAGTTTTTTTTCCTATATCTGCCTCACAGAATAAACTTCAAATCTTCCTGCTTCTCAATTCCTTGGAAGAATTTGAGGAGAATTAGTGTTCTTTTGTGTGTGTGTGGGGGGGAGGTACTGGGGATTGAACCCAGGGGTATTCTACCTCTAAGCTACACCCCCAGCCCTATTTTATTTTTTATTTTGAGACAGGGTCTCACTAAATTGCAGAGGGCCTCGCTAAGTTGCTGAGGCTATCCGCAAACTTGTGATCCTCCTGTCTCAGCCTCCCAAATACTGGGATTATAAAGTGTGAGCCACCACACCCCACTTAGTGTTCTTTTTAAATTGTTAGTAGAATTCTCCAATGAAACTACCTAATCCTGGGGTTTTCTTCATTGGAGTTTTTTTCAGATTATTTATTACATCATGATTCAGTCTTTGTATGTTGTACATTTCTAGGAATTTATTCATTTTTTCCTATGTCATTCAACTTGTTGGTTTATAATTGTTCATAGTATTTTAATAATCCCTTACATTTTTATGATGTAAGTTATATCACCTCTTCTTTCATTTATGATTTTATTTATCTGTATTCTTTTTTCTCAGTCTAAGAAAAGTTGATCAATTTTATTTATCTATTAAAAAACCCAACTCTTGTTTTCATTGATTTTTTTCTATTTTTCTCTTCTCTATTTCATTATATCTTCTCTAACATTTATTATACCCTTCCTTCAGCCAGCTTTGGTTAAGCTTGCTCTTCTTTTTCTAGATCCTTAAGTTTTAAAGTTAGGTTGTTGGTATGAGACTTTTGTTGTTTTTAAATATTTTAAATGTTTTCAGCTACAAACGTCCCTCTTAATACTGCTTTCACTGCATCTCATTAGTTTTGGTATGTGTTTTTGTTTTCATTTGTATCCAGATAATTTCCAAATCCTCTTGTGACTTCTTCTTTGGCCCATTGTTTGTATAAGAGTGCACTGTTTGAGTTTTGCATATTTGTGGATTTTTCTGTTGATTTCTAGTTTCACGCCATTGTGGTCAAAGAAGATACTTTGTATGATTTAAATCTTCTTAAATTTGTTAAGACTTGTTTTGTGGCTAATATGTGGTGTATCTTGGAGAATGTTCCGTGAGTACTTGAGAAGAATGTGTATTCTGCTGTTTGGGGGTAGAGTGTTTTATTTATGTATGAGCTCTAATTTTGGGTACATGTATATTTATAATTATTTTAGCTTCATGATGAGTTGATCCTTTATTATATTCTTTGTATCTTGTGGCAGCTCTAAAATAAAGTTTTATTTTATTTTAATTGACATAGAATAATTGTACACATTTTGGGAGGGCTAACACATGTATACATCGTGTTATGATCAAACCAGGGCAATCTGCATCTGCATCTCAATCATTTGCATTTCTTTGTGATGCTAACATTCAAAATCCTCTCTTCTATTTTAAAATATACATTATTGTTAACTATATTTGTGCTCTTGGGCAATAGAACACCAGATCTATCTATCATCCATCTATCTATCTATCTATCTATCTATCATCTATCTATCATCTATCATTTACCTGCCTACCTACCTATCTTCTTTCTATCTTTATTCTATCTGTCTATAAATTAAAGAGATCATGTGGTATTTGTCTTTATGTATCTGGCTTATTTTACTCAACCTAATAGCCTCCAGGTTCACCTATGTTTTTGCAAAGGATAGGATTTTATTCTTTATGATTGAATAATATTCCATTTTGTATATATATTGTATTTTCTTTATCTAGTTGTCATTTGATGGACACCTAGTTTGATCCACATCTTGGCTATTGTGAATAGTGTTGCAATAAACATGGATGTTTAGGGATATCTTCAATATATTGATTTCATTTCATTTACCCAATAGTGGGATTGCTGGATTATATGGTAGTTATATTTTCCATTTTTTTTTTTTTTGCGGGACCGGGGATTGAACCCAGGGGCATTCTACCTCCGAGCTACACCCCCAGCCCTATTTTTATCCTTTATTGAAACCGGGTCTCACGAAGTTGTGGAGGGCCTCACTAAGTAGCTGAGGCTGGCCGCGAACCTGGATCCTCCGGTCTCTGCCTCCCAAGTACTGGGATTACAAGCGTGCACCACCACGCCTGGCGTTATATTTTCCATTTTTTGAGGAAACCCTATATTCTTGGCCATACTGACTGTCTTGATTTTTATTCCCAATAACAGTGGGAATGTAAATCATATCCTCACCAACAGAAAACAAAACTTATTTTTTGTCTTTTTTGTAATAGTCATTCTAATTGAAGTGAGGTGATATCTCATTGTAGCTTGATTTACATTTCCCTGATGATTAGTGTTGTTGGTCTATACTTGTTGGCCATTTCTATGTCTTCCTTTGGGAAATGTTTATTCAGGACTTTTGCATGTTTTTAAGTGAAATTTTAAAAGTTGAATTGTTGGAATTCCTGATATAGTCTGGACATAAACCCTGTATATATAGTTTGCAAATATTTTCTACCATCCTGTAAATTGCTTTTTACCCTGTTGATTACTTTCTTTGCTGTGTAGACGCTTTTTAGTTTTCTATAATCTCACTTGTTTATTTTTGTTTTTGCTTCTAATGCATTCTAGTTCTTATTCAAAAAATCCTTGCCTATACGAATGTCATAAAATGTTTTTCCTATGTCTCCTTCAGTAGTTTCACAGATTAAGTTCTTATATTTAAGACCCTAATCCATTTGGAATTGATTTTTGTATATGGCGAGGGATAAGCGTCTGGTTTCATATTTTTGCATGTGAATATCCAATTTTTCCAGCACCATTTATTAAAGAGGTTATTCTTTACTTCAAGGTTGTGTTCTTGGCAACTTCTACTCAGGCATTACCCCAGTGTTTATCTGTGATACAGGTAGTCTTTCTGGTGCATGTAAACCTTGGTACGGGAACTGCATACTCTGGTGCATGTTGATTGCCTTTGTCCTCAGTGGCCCTAATCTGGTCACATGCATTCTTGTTAGTACAAATGACACCTGACTTAACAATGGTTTGATTTAATATTTTCCAAATATATGATGGCATGAAAGCAATATATTTTCAGTGGAAAGCATACCTCCAATTTTGAATTTTCATCTTTTCCCAGCCTAGTGATATGTTAGGATACTCTCTTGGGATGCTGGACATCAGCAGCAAGCCATAGCTCAAAGCAGACTCATGACCATGAAAGTAAACAATCAATGTTCTATAGTGTATGTGTTGCTAAGATATGATGTTTGGTAGGTTAGGTTCATTAAATGCATTTAGATATGCTATTTTAAACTTACAATGGGTTTATTGGGACATATCCCTCTCTTAAGTTGAAGAGCATCTGTAGCTTGATTCAGGAAATACAGAAAGCAGTTCCTCAGAAGCCCCTCCTCCACCTTCCAAATAAGAACATTGAATATATATTTTAATCATTTCCCTTCCAAGGAAAAAATTGGAAGCCCATTTCTTTTTTTTTTTTTGGTTTTTTTTTTTTTCAGTACTGGGGATTGAACTCAGGGACATTTTATCTCCGAGCTACACCCCCAGCCCTATTTTATGATCTTTATTTTATTTTTTAATTTTTTTTTGCGGTACCGGGGATTGAACCCAGGGGTATTCTACCTCCGCGCTACACCCC